>JANTNT010144862.1:0-10480 GCA_024752375.1 Entacmaea quadricolor
TATTATTATCTGCAGTATTGAAGCCATGAAGGCCATGAGGTCTTCTAGCCCTCATGATCATATTATGTTCATGAGGGTATTATTATTATTATTATTATTATTATTATTTATTATTATTATTATTTATTATTATCATCATCATCATTATTATTATTCAAGAGAATGAGATTCTGTGGTTCTGCTATTCAACAAGGCTGCTGTCACATGATTGTACAAAAAACTCCACAGGTTTCTGTTGGGTCAGCTAAGATACCTACTAGACACACAAATTGGTTTTTAATCACTATAATATATACCTGACTAACTCTATTGACTAGACAGTCATCTGCATAAGTCCCTTTATGCAAACATGGTAACCTTTCAAATCGAGGGTCTTTTGCAATCCTGCATGAATATAAAAAAAGGTAAACAAAGTCAATGTCAAAAATATAATAGTCCTTTTAGTTTTTAGAAAAGAGTGGTGGAAAAGTAATCCCTCTGGACATTAAGTTGGAAATTTTCACAGCCCTCCCCAATAAAAAATATAAAAGCATGACCCTCTCCCGCACTGCAATACTACAAATACTACTCTAAAAACTTAAATGTAACACAATTTTTCAAAACGAAAAATACATGCATTGATGATTCCTTTTAGTTATCAATATTTTTAAAAGTACTATTTACTACCATTTTTGATCAATCATATAGTGTAAACATTGTAATTTGATGATTGTCTGGTGGGCCGACAAACTTTGAAGCACATTCTCTCAAGTTTCCCATGCCACATATCAAAGTTTGACAACCAATATTATTTGTTTGAATTTTGGAGGCTAAAAGCAATTGTTTTGATCTGTGAAATCAGTTTCAGCCAAAGCGTTGCATGTTGAATAGTATTGTCTGTAGCACAGAACATTAACTTTACATAATGACGGCAACTGTTCAGATCTAAGTTCCATATGGTGAAGAGTATGAGTGGTGCAAAGTTAAGACCTTAGGGAAGAATATACTTATGAAGCTGTCCTTTGAAGACTTCACTAGAATTATACGAGACACAGTGGGCACTTACAGTGTACATGGTGGGAGTCAAAACAATCCATATTTTCTATTGTGATGACAAGGGAACTTTTGTAATGATGAAAGGTACCTCATTTCATCTATAATAAGTGCTCTCATGTCATTAGAAATAGCAACTCCAGGTTTGAATGATCACCCGAGGCTGTTAAATTTGAAGCAATCTGTCATTCTTACTCATTTTTCAAAAGCAAACAAACTTGTGAAAACTGCAAATGGTAAAGTTGTGCTTGTCAAAATCCAGACTAACACGTGGTCAAACTTTGACTTGCAGCATGTGAAAATCGAAAAAATGTGCTTGGTAGATAAAAATGGTAGTATCTGTTGTTGTTCTTGAATGTAAAATCACATGATAACATTGTTATTAAAGGTTTCTTTTGTAATTATAAAGGTTATTTAAACGTAAATGAAAGCATAATCACTGTCAGTAATGAAACTGCTGTTACAAACGTGTGAATATTTTCCATTTAAATGAACAGCATAAGGTGTATTACATTGCATTTCACATAACTTTTGTCAAGTGGGTTCTGAAGTTGGTCCCCAAGTTCTGAAATACAAGCTACTTTGGAAGTTCACAACAAATTTTGTTGGAAAACTTCAAACTTACTTCTCACACAAATTAGGTAATTTGATAGAATTGAGGTTAGATCTTGAGTTATAGCAATGGAAGACACTGCCGAGGAGCTTAAGGCATGGTTTCAACTTTATACAACAATATATCCAAGTATCATGGATAATATCCTTGATTCTATTAAGAAATACCAAATCTATGTGGGAAGTATTTGAAGTTCACCAACGAAAGTTCGAGCTTTAACTTCAGAACTTGGGAACTAACTTTGGAACTGGCTCATTAAAATTTATGTGAAACACTGTAAATTACAGAATAATGTATTAATGTGTGCATGTGTGGCACGCAAATTATGTGTGTTAAAGTGCAACTACACCAACCAAGGTTACTCGTACAAAATTTCATACAAATTATCCAATCACATTCATGTATCCAAACAATAGAATAGTGGCAAATTCAAAGTTTGTACCAAACTGTTGCACAGTTTAACTTACAATGTACATGTACTTTGAAAACAACTGAATAAGGAAGTTTTTGTTATGTGAACAGCTATATCCCAAACTCTTATGAGAGCAATTTATTGACATGAGACCCAGGAGGATTTCACAGAGCAGCATAGCCCATGAACTCAAATGTAGCCATTGATTTGCTAAAAATATTTTGTCCAACTATGAATCAATTACTGGTTTAGTTACTGCCACATATTTTAAAAATCAATGAATAATGAGGTTCTTGACTCATTCTAGAGATTGAAAAGTTGATGAAGCCTAGTATTAGCATGATAGATGTACTAACAGACTGATTACTATAGACAGTGTTGTTTATCTGTTTGAACATAACTATATGGTTTGAATTAGTATACTATCAAGGTTGGCTATATGTAAATCTAGCAGAGAATAATTATAAAATGATGAAGGATAAAATTCAACAAATTCCTATAGATGCATCACGAATTCAAGAAAAAGTGGGCACCAAGTGTTGTTTATACCGCTGATTGGAAATTTTTTCATCTGGTATTCTTAAATAATACATGTATTCTTAAATTACATTAATATTTAAGAATATTAAATGAAATATTAGATGAAAAAAATCCAATATGGCAGCATAAACAACACTTGGTGCCCACTTTTTCTGATTGTGAGCTGGTGCACAGACTGTAATTGCAAAATTTGTGATGCATCTATGGAATTTCTGAAGGTAATAAAAATTAGGAAGTGAGAAATGAGTTTCTCAAAATCATAAAGCAGTTTGAATCTTCTTACTATCCACTGCTTAGATGAAACTTGTTTAATTAAAATGACTTTTATTTCAGTACTTGTGCATATCTCAGTATATCAGGAAAATTTACAACCAGAGTGATGGATTTTTTTGGGATACAACAAAGTGAAGTGTTAAACTACTGGCTCTATTTAGTAAAGATTGCATGATTCCATCCCATAAACAGTAATTGTTTCTTTTGCTTTAAAGATACACTGTTGGAAATCTTGAATTGTGAAGATTCTATTGTTCAAATACTCAAACATGATTACTGGTAAATAATTTGTATGAAATTTGTTTGGGTGGCCTTGGTTTGTATAGTCACACTGTAAATCAGTTACTGACGATTTACATATACTGAGTACATGCAAGTTTTCAATGAGTACTACATTTGAGTGGGAAATATATGATACTCTTTGGGGTTGTTCTCTGAATAAATCAACAAGCAAGATAAATCATCAAACTAGAAAATAATACCCTAAGTAAATAAATAAGTTGCTATTGAAATGATAAATTAGTGACTTACCTTAATGCAACTCTATATTGAGATCCTAGCTTCTCCAGCTCAGCCATTACACAATCAGTGATACATGGAATACCTTAAAAGAACGATACATTTGTACATGGATAGTTTGGCATTTTGTTTAACAATGTCATAGCCAGGTGATCTCGAACCCTCATTTCAGGTTTGTATTAGCCAATCAGAAGCATTTTTGTAACATTGCCAAAAGTTCCAATTATCTATTTCCAAATGGCCATCTTTTCTTCAAAATATTTTGCTGCAATAAATTCACTTTTACACACATATTTACAAAGCTGATGAAAAGAATTAGTTTACAGTCTGTTTTAAATAGCTTAAGTGAGAAATGTTGGAAAAATTGAATGAGTGCATGTATTTGGAACCGTTGATTTTGACAAACAATGCTTTGCATGCTTGGAGGCGATATCACCTGGAGAGAATAATGACAACATCCAGTCAATATAGAGACTTGACCTGTCGAAGTTTTGTCTTACCAGTTATGAATATAGACAGACAGACTACACATACATCCAAGAGTTTTGCAAATACAGTCTGTGTGCATGCTTGCAATAAGAAAAAGTAAGCATCAAACAAAGTGTTTTTATACTGCCAGATTATACATGTATTTAATCAAATTGTACCCTTAAATATCCTTAAATAGTAATATTTAAGAAGAGAAAGGTGTCTTAAGATGATTAAAATTTCAATAAAGAAGCATACATTGTAAACAACACTTAGCCTAGATCTCTGCTGAATAACTTCGTGCCTGAATCTTGCCACTTGCTAACATGCTTGGGAATTACTGTATGTTATAGAAGGATGATCCCCTAATACACATGAAAGTTAGTTCATCCGATAGTTTCACAACAACATTTGATGCTCACTCGATGCTCACTTTTTCTGATCAGAGCATGCACAGAGTCTGTAACTGCATAAGATTCAACTGATCCGGCATCTAAATGTCCTCTCTTTTGAGCCCTGTTTTGTTCTGAAGAAAAGCTGTGGCTATTTTTTATTAAATACATTCTTCCAAATTGATTAGAAGCTGCAATAAATAAACTCATAACTATCACTACTTACATTTAGCATATAGACAGTCCATCATAGACTTCATAATATCCAACTTATTCTTGATTGAAAAATTAATGAAGTTGGTATCAACAAGTATGTAATAAGGAGGACCGAGCTGTGTGTTGTACTGGAAAAACATGGCAGAAGAAACTTGCTCTCTGGAAGAAAACAAAATATATAATAACACAGATATTTTCTGTGTGCTGTCATAAATACCATATCATTGTCATAAAACATCCAAAAGTATTAATGACAATAAATTGTCTGCTTATATGTCTATGTATAAAGCCCTGTTTACATGGAAGAGGGTTTACCCTTGTGCCAGGAGAGTTAACTCACCTGCTATAGGGCTATAATTAGCCTGGACTGTTGCAATTAAAAGGTAATTTGCTAGGAAGATCCAAGCACCAGGGCTATGTATGTCAGGATTTTATCTTGAAATGAAATGTATGTTTGCCCCTATCGCTACAATCATATGCAAAATGTATGAGACTCTAATAAAAAAGCTGGTAATAATCTCATATTGATTTTAAAATTAAATTAATTACCAGTTTTCCTCATACCCCTGGTACTGTGTCGTTTGGGCTTCACATTTGAGCTGGTTTAAACCACCAAACCAACAGTGATTGGGGGGGAGAGGGGAGGCAAACTCATGTACGTCTTTATTTTAATGTTATGCAAATTTAGTGCAAGTGTATCAATACTTTTTGCATACAATTGTACGAAGATCATTTTCTTAATAAAAACCATTGGTGGCAGCCGTTACATATACATGTAGTAAGCTTGGGCTACCTGTGTTTGTGTATGTATGTTTCATAAATATCATGATAACAAAACAAAAATCAATGTTTAAAGACTTTTTGTAATAGATGAATGGAAAGTGAAATTATTTCCAATAAATAAAAACATGAGAAATTAAAAAGGACATTGACAAGAACTTTAGGACAATAACTAAAAAATAAGCTTACACATAAGCAATATTTATACTGTAGTTGGTACATGGAATTCTTATTTCTAGCAAAGTGCAAAAATATGTTTTATGCGTTTATTACTTACACATGCTTTACTTTATTCTCTTCTTCTTGCTTCTTCTTCGTAATGTCTTCCTTCTTTTTTCTTTATAGAAAATAAAGCGATTCAACAAGATGATAATAAAATCTTGCTAGCGAATACTGCTTTTTCATAATTTCTAAGAACTTTAAACTTACATTCGAGCATCTTTTGGCGAAATAATGCGCTTTACAGCAGCGAATTTCCGCGTCTTTTTAGCTTTTCCCTAATAGAAAGAGTAAATATATTGTTAAGTTATCTCAAGATGGCACGAAATTATTGTTTAAACCGTCAAAAACTATTATTTCACTCACCATTTTTACAAAACGTGTGAAAAAGTTTACAACAGAATCACATGCAAGGTCCTGGAACTAATGTTATCGACCGCTGAAAATGATACCGGAAGCTCAAAATTCCTAGGAACGCCTTGCATTATTTACAGATTGCACCACGACTTGCACCATAGATTCGTCGTATTTATTTTGAATACAGTATCTGTTATAACTCGCGATTTATCTTAAGTTTTTATTTTGAGGAGCAGCACTGATCAACAGTTAAAATGGCGTCAAAATAT
This sequence comes from Entacmaea quadricolor, assembly GCA_024752375.1. Lineage (NCBI taxonomy): Eukaryota > Metazoa > Cnidaria > Anthozoa > Actiniaria > Actiniidae > Entacmaea > Entacmaea quadricolor. The sequence continues at coordinate 6,091 of JANTNT010144862.1, forward strand.
AGCTCTGAAATCGATGAAGATCAAAATTTTAATCCAAAAGTCTGGCTACAATTGTTTAAAAAGCCTGGACAACATCGCCCTCAACGAGTTAAAATCATAGAACAAACCCTTAGGGCTTGCGAAGATTTTAAATACACATTACCTGATGGAAAGGAAGTTAGTTTTGGGGACTTTGAAAGTGTTTCTCACGACGCGAAAAAGACTCGTCTGTACGACGATGAAGTACCACCACCTGTCAAGACAGTCGGTAGAGATATGTTTACTACTGTTATCGAAGTTTTTAACAGCGATTGTCTCGAAGAAGCTATACGACTTAAGAACAATGGATTGAATCCAGCGGTTCTAAATATGGCTTCTCCGAAACGACCAGGTATATTTAGAATCTTTGAATATTTTTACCACCTTTTCTTTGACAGACAGACACTAGCATAAATGCGCTAAATGGCATAAAAGATACTTTTTTCTTTCTTTCTATTCCTAATTTTTGCTTTTTCTTTCAATTTTTCACTCAGGCGGTGGATATCTTACTGGTGCGGGTGCTCAAGAGGAAAACCTTTTTCGAAGAACAAACTACGTCCAACACTTAGCAGACCCAGAAAAACAATTCGATCCAAAACGAAAATGGAAATATAGGCTGCCAGAGTTTAGCTGTGTTTATTCAACAAATGTTCAGATATTTCGCTCTTCGGAAGCCGAGGGCTACGCATTTCTTCCAACACCGATTCCCATGTCATTTATAGCCATTCCAGCATACCCTAACCCTCCTTGCACCAAGGGCCCAAAGGGCGAAAAACATTTGATTCCTAACTTAGTTGAAAAAGTAAAGCGAAAAATACGAATCATTTTTTCCGTTGGCCTTTGTCAAGGACACGACAGTCTCGTGTTGTCTGCTTGGGGATGTGGGGCATTCAGAAACCCTCCAAGACACATAGCAAGGTTATTTCGCGAGATACTTTTGGAACCTGCATTTATAAACCGTTATAGGCACATTACATTCGCTATAATTGATGATCATAACTCTAAAGGTGAAGGAAACTTTAAAGCTTTTCTCGATACATTTAATAATGTAGAAAAGTAATTGCAAGTAATAATTGATAAATAAATAAGATTTCTTCATTTTTCAAATCTGAAAGAAATATATTACTATTAACATTTATTATACATAAATATTTTTTGGAATCTGCATACGTGGAATCTAAATAAAATTTAAAAAAATAACAGGTATCCTTTAGCTACTCGTATTTTTTGCCAGATCATGAATAATCTGCTACAATATTCGTTGCATTAAAAAAAAAAAAAAAAAAACTTGAATTAAACTGAAATTACCTTGTATCGTGTTTTTCAGTTCTGCTCGCGCGTGATAGGGCTAATTATGTTGCCATGGTAACTTGTGAGCTTAGCAAGCAGCTGTGTTGATTTGCATGAAAAGGTGAATGAAAGTTTGAAGTGAACGGCACATCAAATAATTATTCATTGTTATTTTAGAAAAATACGGTAATTATGGCAGAAAGCGATGTGAAACCCAAAGAGGAGCTAGAGAAATCCTCAAATGATTCTGCAGTTACAGAACTGATAAAGGTACGAAGAAAAAATAGTGTTTTTCTCGCCTGAAACTAGTCGTTTTTTGCAATCTTTTTGAACAAGCTGTCAGGTTGTGTGGGTTTAAGAATTCCAAATTTGATTTAGATTGACGATATAACAGAAGAATCAATAGATTCTAATCCACAACAAGAACAGCATTATTCAGATACAGATGAAAATGAATCACTTGAAAGTAGAATTGTCTGCCAAACTCCTAACAGTGACGATGAATGGGATACAGACCTCGAGACTGAAGGTGAACTCCTAATCAATATGAGCTTACAACTCGACTTAAATTTTATTTAAGCTAATTTATCTTATGGATTTGTTTCCTGTTTTCAAATCAAGTGATTAAGTTCTATGTTTTCTGGGATAAAGGGCGGAAATCTAAGAATCACCAAAATTCAATTCTTTTAGTTCATGTAAAGTTGGCATGACGATCTTCCCTCATAAGCTTAAATAATTTTGAGGCCGTGAATTAAGTCTTAACTAGTATTTCACATAAGCTTAATTTAGTCAAGTCAAGGCCAGTTGCAAAGTTGTATTATATTTATTTGATAACAAATCATTTAGCTTTACTAATTCTGCCAAAAAGTGAAAATGATAAATCAAAGAAATAATAATCAAAGAAACCCTTCTGTGCGTCCTGTTGGGCAAATAATCACATTATTTTAGCGCCTTGTTGGCTATCAGCCATGTACGACGAGATTGAGTGGAATAACTGTTTTATAATATAGACAACCACTGGATCATGAGAAATAAAAAAAATATGCAAGAAATGTCTGTTTTTCGCCTTCGAAAATTCACCGAAGCGTTCGGCCATTTTGTTGATCTCTCTACTCACGGTGAATCAGCTAATACCCTAGTAGTAGAGTAGCCAATCAGAGTGCGCGCTTGCTCATATATAGTGGTTGTCTACATTATAATGTGCGATGGATGAATAGAACGAAAAATAGATATCCTAAATCATGACTCATATGTTTGAACGACCCTCTAGGCATCCGATTTCTTTAGCTTGAAATGGTAAGATTTTGATTGTACCATAACATAAAAAATTGTCGAATTTGAAATTTACTGCAGCTATAGAAGAGAACTGAAAACCTCTTAACAAAAGTGGCTAGAACAATAATCGTATGAGAACTGGATAGAGCTGACAAAAGGTGAAAAAAAGAAGTCATTGAAAACCATCACTCTTTGATCAAATTTTGACTTTTGTGTTGTGTGTGTGTGTGTGTATTTATTTCATATTTGTTTATCTATTTAGTTTACTGCTTTTTAAATGTTCGCATATTCTTTAGCGTGTGAATACGTAACGTTAGGGACTGGTCATTATTTAAGTCGGAGGGGGGTGGAGGAGAAATTGGGGGGATCCTGAAAAACATTTGGAGAGAAATTGGGGGTTTTGAAAGCTGAGAATGACATTTAAAGGGGGGTCCTGAAGTCTCTTTGATAACTTACATAGTCCCAAAGGGGGCTCCCGAAAAAAATAAATCCTATCAGGGTGGGGTCTCGAAATATTTTGGCATCAAAGGCAATTTCTACTCCACCTCCCTCCGACTTAAATAATGACCAGTCCCTTACGGGGACCCCTACGGCGAGACCCACGGGGAGTGTTGTTTGTAAATAAAGACGATTTTTTCCCCCTATGCTCATACCAGTGGCGTGCCTTTAAGCAAATACGCACTAGCGTACTTGAGAAATTCACGGATTTTTCAAATTTGCTCTTTTTTCGTAATAATTGTTAAGTATTTAAATCGAAAATGCGAAAATGCCCCTGCATACAGTGATATCAAGTGTTAGCCTTTGTTTCAGTGTTTTTAATCGAAAAATATGTGAAAAAGGATTTTTTGCACTGAAAAACTTTAATTTGTGTTGTTTTGATGAAATCGCGCTCTCTAATTGGTTACTTGCTGGTTTGGAATTTTCCCTTATTACAGGCCGTTTCTCGCCTGCGGTTCGGTCCGTACTATCAAGATTCAACATCTTGGTCTTATATTTTTCCCTTACAGTTCTCACTCGCGCTCGATTAATAGTTTGTTATTATTTTCAGCTAATAAACATTTTTTTCCTTGTCCTGCAGATCACGTTGAAGAATTCGATGCAACTGGCAAAAAAGTCTACTTATCCAGTTGTAAAACAATGGATGTAATCCCAGTTTCATACTTCCTACGTCACATACAAGACACGCGCGTTAATCTAAGACATCGTGGACTGGGTAGTAAAGGAGCTAAAGCCTTGGCAATCGCTCTTGTGGTCAGTAAGCTAACACCGTACAACTTTTCCCTACAACTGTCGCATGCAATCTGCTGCCGCCATGCTCACACTACAACACCCTCAGTAAGACCTACAACTGTCGTATACGACAAAAAAGAAGTTGTAGCATTTTAATCATGTTTTAAAACCTCACTACAATCGTAAGTCATGGCGCCAGCAGCTTCAATGCAGTAATTGTAGGGAAAGGTTGTACCGTGTAAATCGGCCTTAACGTATCCGGCTGCATAATTTTTTGTCACAGTTCACGGAGCAAAATGGCGCAGAGTTTTGATTTGGTTTACTGTGTTCGAAGGAGGATTACAGCGGCGGCAAGAGATGACGAGAAGTAGATCGGATTAGCTATAAGTCGCGGAATAAGGTGTCTGAGTTTCAAGTGAATCTGCTCCGATTTCGTGTAGAATCTTAGGCCGGTAGAGTTCGTGAAGCGGGCTTCGTTTCCACCCTTGTCTCTTACTTTGATTTAGTGGCGAATTGTCGTTAAAATAGCTCGGATCGCGCTAAAACTCGGAAGGAGTAAAGACTTTAGCACAAAGAA
>JANTNT010144973.1:0-10478 GCA_024752375.1 Entacmaea quadricolor
TCTAAACATGTTAAGGGGACCCTAAATAACATAAAACGTTTTGGTGGCAACTTTGCAACATGTTCAGACACGATTTACGGGAGGTCAAAGTTCCACCATATTGAACCCAACATGGAAACGGGGCTCTATACAAAAACCACTATAACTGGATAAGTGGAAATGAAGTGAAACCTTATGAAAATCACAAACTATGTGTTTCAATGTCCCGAACACAAATATGTGGTTTTCAAGTAAACCGAGGCTCTAATTAAATATTACTTTTAAATTGTAATAAGAAATTCCTAAAACACACCAGATGCATCACAATGTTTGATTTGTATTTGATTCACAAGTTGTATATGAATTAGATTTAGATTAATAAAAATCAATTTTGACTTTTTAAATATTTAATAATTTTTATTTGTTTTAAATACATTTTATTTTTATTTTATTAGAGTTGTTTTCATTAACCCGTGAAACAAAGAGTACTGATTAAAGTGTAATAGTCAAATAGGTACAATAGAAAACAATCGCTTTAGAATGTGATAAAGTGTAATACGCTAAAGTGTGTTTCACGGGTTAATGAAAACTGCTCTATGAATGCAAATACAGTCGTATTTATTACTAAAGACAAAAATACAAAGTATTGTCGGAGGTTAAATCAGTTTAAACGGTTTGGACTTGCACGACTTAGTAGTTACTTAGATAAGTTGCTAGGTAAGTACTTGGATAAGTTTCTCTGTAATTACCTGCGGAAGTACTTAAGAGAAGTTCTTGCATAAAGCCTGGTTTTCACCTGCATCGGAGTCTGTATCGATCGGAGTCATAAGCAGTTATGGCAAGTGAAAACCGCTTGTCATAAGCGGAATCGGAAGCCTCGATTCGATGTTTACATTTAATATATTCCCGTGTCAATTCAAAATGTTATTGGCTGTTGGCTTCCGATTCCGATTCCGCCTTTGATTTTCTGGTTTTCATTTACCGTAAAGGTCGGAGTCGGAAGAAAATGGAAACGTTCCGATTCTTCCGACTCCGATTATGACGTGTTTAGGACTCCTATTCAGACTCCGTTCTCTGATTTTCACTTTCAAATCCGATTGTGACTCCGACGCAAGTGAAAACCAGGCTTAAGTAATAGCAAATATCAGATCTTGTTTGCTGCAATATAAGCGTAAGTTATCATTTCTATGCCATCAAAAGGTGACCCAAGTACTTGTCAGTAGATGTGCAATTACGTGCGGAGGAAGTTATCCAAGTACTTAACTAGGAAATTATCCAAGTAATTACTAAGTCGTGCAAGTCCAAATCATTCCGATTTAACCTGGGTCGGACGGATTTTGAAGGTGTCCGATATGATTTGAATCATTCTAAATTGCCCTGATTCACAGCTAAATCGAGCTAGCTGGAGCTGTTTTGTTCCGCATAGAATATATGGTACAGCGAAAAAGAACATCTCTGCCCCAGGAGCAGATTCGCAAAACAGATGCCCATATACAAGATTCAACAAAAAATAAGTATTGGCAGTGACCGCTTTCGCAATATTTGGGCAGTTAGAAAAGAACACTTTCGGCTATCAAAGCACCAAAAGAAGAAAATCCTTCCGTCGAGGCACCCCAAAAAAGAAAATCCAACACAAATAGAAAACATGCTGTTCTTGGGAAGAAGACTTTTTGAAGAAATGTACGAAAATAGAAATAGAAACTAAAAACTAGAGGAAGAGGAAAAAGAACAAAAATTGTTGCAAGAGCTACAGAAAGAGTGGCGAGTTGGAGGAAGAGGACAAAGAAGAAATCCGAGATGACCAAGAAGATTGCATGGAGGAAGAAGACAACAAAGTCTTTGGCCTTGCTGTAGGAGCAATCGCCTTGGATATGTTTCGACACAACCAACAAACGCAGAAGAAAAAGCCAGAAAGGAAATATTTCTACATTGGCAGCGACCGAGTGCGAAGACAGGCAACAAAAAAGAAATCAGTCTAGAGAAACGAATCGCAGAATATCCCGACAAATACATGGGAGAATCTTTTTCGTGAGAAGGCAAGTACTATGACAAGAAAAACTGCCTGCAGGACAACAAAGATCCCGGATACTGTGTGGATCTTCTGGGCAACAAAATATCTATCATCACACAAAGGGCAGAAGCGAATGTGTTTATAAAAATATAGCAGTGTGGATTCTTGTAGCAGCTATTGGATTTGCGATTTGGTTTGCAGGCAATAAACGTACTGTACAATTTCTTTTGAATGCAAACAATGTAATGTATCGCGGAATGGAAAACTTTAGATATCTCCATGAAACATCTAGATTCCAAAGGAGCTGAATTCCTTCTCATTTCCTAGGCCATTTCCGAAAGGGTGTCAGTGATCGAGACACCCTTACAAATACCCCTAGAAACAAGTGGTGGACAAACTTTCCAGGACCTTTTTTGGTCCCCCAGAGATCGCCAGGGGCAAACCTAGTATTGAAAAATGAAAACCTACCTAGAAATAGGATACTGCAGGAAGCTCGATCGCTAGAGGCAGGTGGTGGACGAACTTTCCACGCAAAGACAAAGGGCTCTGTTTTGGAGCCCTTGCGAATTGCCAATGAAACCAAATGGTGGGCAAAAAGGGATGAAAAATGAAAACATCTAGAAATAGGACGCTACAAGAAGCACCCTGTGACTGAAACATTTGGTGCGCAAAATTTTTAGCGCAAAAGTGTTGAAAAATGAAAATCTGCCCAGAAATAGGATACTGCATGCAGCTTCCTAGAAACACGCAGTGGGCAAACTTTTCACACCAAGAAAACGGGCCTCAAATAGGGGCCTAAACGGGCTTCTGGATTGGCCGTGGTGTGCAACCTTTTACACAGGAAGAAAAGCTGCTTTTTTGCCTGGGTTACATACGTTCTCTTGTGTGTTTTTAACTTTTATTTTACTGAAAAATACCACAAAATATTGTTTTATTAAGGCACACACGACAAATGCCACTACAAACAGGCTTGCAAAGGTGTGAAAAACTGCAAATTTTTAGAGGGGATGATCCAAAAACATACAAAGAAATGTATATTGCGAGTTACTGTGATCGTCCGGGTGAGTGTAGTCTTGAGAAAGACTGTTGTTGGTAGAGATGACTTCGGCTCAGGTTGTCGAATGTCAGTCTCCACCAACAACAGTCTTTCTCAAGATTACACTCACCCGGACAATCCCAGTAACTCGCAATCTACTACTCCTGGGTTCAAGCCATTTACTCTTAAAGAAATGTATGTGGGAATACCACCCTCCCCTAACAATATGCAATGGACATGCAATATAATTTCATTGTAAATGAGCCAGGCCAAAATAGGTCTTCTGAAAATAGGGCCGAAAGGACCCTTAAAACAGGCTGGTGCGCAAATAGTCCCTGCTGCTGTGGTTCTAATTAAGGACAGCGATGGTGATGCTGATGACTTCTAAATACAAAGAAATACAAAGACTGTATATAATTTGGTGTACAAAATGATGCCAGTGGCTCAAGACTGTGCTTTTTCATAGCTTATTTATATGCTGATGCACCACGCGAAGTGTTTCATGCATCTATTAAGGTAATAATTGCATTTGGTGTGTTTTAGGAATTTCTTATTACGATTTAAAAGTAATAAATAATTAGAGCCTCGTCACGTGGTTATTCCTAATTGAAAACCACATATTTGTGTTCGGGACATTGAAACACATATTGTTTGTGATTTTCATAAGGTTTCACTTCATTTCCACTTATCCAGTAATAGTGGTTTTTGTATAGAGCCTCGTTTCCATGTTGGGTTCAATATGGCGGAACTTTGACCTCCCGTAAATCGTGTCTGAACATGTTGCAAAGTTGCCACCAAAACTTTTTATGTTATTTAGGGTCCCCTTAACATGTTTAGACTAGTGGCTTGCTTTCATCACGAATTGGCCACGGGAATAAAAAAAAATTGACATTTGCTGCTGGACTATAAATTCTACCAATGCTAGCTAGTTTCAACGCCAAAAACAGTGTACGAATGTAGACTTACAGAAATATATGATTCGTTTACGATACGAAAGGCCTCAGACCATCGAGTCAGTGACTCAAAATAAGCGAACGAATCGGAAAAAAACCGCTTTCAGAATAAATCATTCCATGTCAAGAACCCGGGGGGTACTGCCCTATATTTGCTATACGGGTATGTGCCGCCGGATAGGGTATGTTTTTTCGTTCGGCTTTTAAGTCTTCGGTAGGGTATCATTTTTTAAATATTTTTCTGGGATAGCGTAAGGTTTTTGTCTGGGATAGAGTTAGGTTTTGGTCGTTTTAGTCTGGCACAAAAACAGTTTGAAATAAATTTGAAACAACCAGTAAATATGTGTTCAAAATCTATCTAATAGCCGCTTTTGCATGTACGTTTAGTCTGGGACAGGGTGTACAATTCTTAGGTTTAGTCTGGGGTAGGGTTTGTAAAAGTCTGGAATAGGGTTAAGGTTTTGAGGACCGGCGGCACACCCCCACCCATGTTGGAGTGGTATTATCCCCCGGGTCAAGAGTAATCAAAAACTGCTTAAACATATAAAGCGTACTTCAAAGTGTGGTTGAAAGCAGAAATATCGGTACGTAAGAACTAACATTTCGAAATCGACGGTGAGTAAATGAGATAGATATACAAGAACCAAGTTTTGAGAATTTAAAGCAATCAATAAAGAAATCGAATTTGAATTATTACCAAAACAAACCTCATATTCACATTAGTAATTGGTTTATTTTCCTTCTTGGACGATTGACTCGCAAAAATAGAATGCGAAAGTGCTATATTTAGATCCGAGACCTTTATAATAGATATTTTCACCATTTTATCTGAGATATCACGGTGTAGCCCACTTGTACTGCTTTTGCCTTTCAAACGAAGGGTCCCGGGTTCGATCCCGGGATAACAGTCTTTTTTTTGAAATAATTTCACAGCATTTCTTTAGTAAATACTTCTTTTTCAATTAAAAAGAAGTATTTACTAAATATTTTTTATGTATTTCCCATAAAAATATCCATTTAGTCGAGCAAAGTATCCAAAGTATCCACAGTACAAAAAAATCAATCCACGAGTTCGCCATACGGCGCGTTTGATTTTGTATTTAATTAGATCCAAGCAACTTATATATGACTAAATCAAGATTGAGATTAAAGTAGCATAATAGGCCATTATTTTTTTATGCCAGGGGTGGGCTGGCAAGAATTAGGGGGTCATGAAAAAATCAAGACAATTAGAGGAGAGTCACAAAAAAGGATGCATAGATAGGTTGGGCTGTCTGCTTTTTATTTACAGTTTCACAGTTATCTTCCAGTAATATTAAAATGTTATAAACTCATAAGAAACAGCTTAATTAGTTTTTAAAAAATTGCTTGCTCTGCTCACACAAAATTTGTAAAAACCCCAAAATTTCCTCCTCACTTTGCTCCCATAAAAATTCAAAGCAAATTCTAAAATAACAGGCCTTCATCAACTCGATCAGAAAAGTACATTTATTAATTTAAGGTTGGATTTTTTTCAGAATTATGTGCTGGGGATCATAATATTTTTTGTTTCATTTGGAAGTGGGTAAAAGCTTATGTTGTTGCCAGGAGGCGGGCAAGGTTCATAATTGACAACAACTGAGTGACTGTCTGCAGTCAAACAAAAGTAGGCATAACTAGAATCCAAGCACTCAAAAAAGCTATCCTCATTTTCAACTCGTATACATCGTGCATTCATTTTAAAAGCTCCAATAATGTTTATATATTTTAACATCTCATTTTTTCGTATGAGTAATGATTTAGGATATCTGGCTCCCCACTGGCTAATCAGTGAGGAGAAATAAATCCATCAAGATTAAAAATAAGACCTGAAAGAGGGAGGATAAACTTCTAAAGTCAACGACCATCAATCAACATTAGTTCTGTATTGTTGTGTTGTAATCTTGCTATTTGTACTTTATGGACATAGTTGTAAGTTTTTTTTTTAGTGTTATGTGCTTTAAAATTTATATTGGAAAAATAATGATTTATAAAGGGGTATGTACTAAGTCCTATCCTTTCAATGAATAATAGAAACCTACAGAAAAAATTCTGAAATGAAATGTCTCTAAATTAAAAAAAAAGTTATATCCTAATAAGTGGGATGCAGGTAGCTTGTATAGAAGCCCTAACAGGCCAAGAAAGAGACTTGTGAGGGCTAGTGACATGTAGATCTTGAATATATAATATCTGAAGCCATATTATCCCGGGGGGTATTCCCATATATGGATTATACTGGGATGATCCGCTGAACAGGGTATTGAATTTGGACCATTTTGTCATGAGCAGGGTATCTTTTTTTTCCAATTTTTGTCATTACCAGCCATAATTTCATTTAATGTTTGTTGTCTACGAAAATGATACTTGAGCTATTATTAGATCTCTTATTATGGTGTCTTGTTCAAGATGCACATTTTTGGTTATTGGAATTACAGGAGTGTAGGGTTTGTCATAAACAGCATTATACAAATATACCTTTTGTCATAAACAGGGTATGAGAATTTGAGTTTTTCTGTCATTAACAGGAAAAGCAGAACACCCCACCCAAATCCTGTTGGAGTACTCCCCCGGGCATATTATCCACAAATTTCTAAATCAAGCATATTTTACTTGATAAAAAAACATATTTTACTTGATGACTAAAGTTATACAAACAATACATTTATACTTTTAAATCACAAAATTGACTGAATATATGAACCAAGTAAACAGTATAATTTATTAAATAGTGTTCCAAATGAATTTTTACACAGTCTTGAAAAGCACTCAATTTTTATTACTGCTATCTTGCAGGGTTCTTATATTTCATCTTAAATTGCCCTAAAACACGTTTTCGATTTATGCAATAATTATTAAATTTCTCCGACTTCTGAATGTTTTTACTCTAAAAGATTAACTTTTAGTAAAAAAAACTTGTCACTTCTATGAAAAATCAACCAATGATAATTAATCGATAAACGTGTTTACCTGAAAATTATTTTCCATCTAATTATGACACACTGATGTCTCGAAGCTGAAAATAGTTATTTGCCTTGTAGAACCATAATAATCACTTTCTATGTCCAAATTAACACAGGTAACAGGATAAACAATAAAAGATTTTCAACCTTTGTTTACGAAAACACTTGGCCTTCAGTGGCTTGACTTCGTTGTTATCAGAATAAAACCATAAGATATAACCACTCAAATTCGATCATAAAGTCCATCTAAATCATTCTGTAGATCATTAGCAGCTTTTCGTGCGTCTATGTGATGTAAAATGTGGTTCTCGAAAAATAAGTACTGGAAAGATGCCTCATATTCTCCAACCTCCATTTTTACTGTGAGCCTGCGATAAAATAAGCGGAAACCGTTCTGCGCACTCTCAGTTCATTTTAATATTAGCCAATCACGCGTTTTTAAGCCGTGTCTATCACAGGACTGTTTAGAGCATTCCAAATAGTCATGTAACACCCCCTCTGGTCATATCAAATGAACGGTCTATAATTCACCTAAAAGCCTTCTTACAGAAATAAGTGTATCAAGAGGCCTTATGTCATGTTACTTCAATTTACTTAAACAATGCCTAGTTAAATATTTAAAGGAAACCTGTTTATTGACTTTCCGGCCTTTTATTTAACATGCATTGTGCTAGAGCTTGGGGTATTTTTAAGTTTTCGCTGATGTCGTCTTCTAGGGTTTTGTTTCTACAGACGTCACCATATTTACAGGCTTTGGAGCACTGTAGAGACAGGCGCAAACAAGTGCATCTACGTGTGGCACAACAAGCACTTTCAGCACAACATCCGCAAAATGCTAGCTGTAAGCAAGCAGCCGAGACCTGTTCCTCAGTTGTTAACTTTGGCTTCAGCATACCTTCCACGTAATGCCACCCATTCCCTTCTGGAGATGGAAGAATAGGGCAGGGCTCCAGTGCCCTTTTCCATGTGTGAGCCTGCAGATTTGCACACCTGATATGTAGGTGGAGTGCATCTTGTGTGGGTGGTAGAGCATCTAAACTCTTTGTTGCTCGTCTGAACGATACCACTCTCTCCTGGTTTATGAGGACATTAACTGTACCTAGGTTATAGTGGCGACACACAAAGGTTTCAACATCGGAAAGCACTTGGTCGTTAGGGACGCTCTCTTGACCAAGATGCTGCAGTAGTTCAGGATGTTTCACAAACACCACCCAGGCAGACTTCTTTCCAATACCAGCAAACTGGCTTGTGGTATCGCAGCCCGTAAGTGCATGGAATGCCAGCAGCGATTTTCTCTTCTCTTCACTTAGCTGAATTCAATATATGGGAACATAGCGCTTTTTCTTTGCTGTCCCAGAAAACATCCACACAATTTGGCACAGATGGGACATGTGCGCGATAAGTAGGATTAAAACATCAGCGTCACGAGATAACACATTTACCTGCTGACTTCCTCTTATCGTGGCATCGTGCAGCAAGATGCGAGTGTCGGCCTCCTTGTGGTCACATTGTAAACCAGACACGTCTCTATCGCTGGAACTCCACACCTTCTTTGCGTAACTAAAGCCCCAACTGACAACAAGTTCTCTTCCTGGTTTCTGTTGGTACCTCTGAGATATTTGTGAAGAAAGAAAATGCGCAAGACTCGCTTTATTCTCGTCTAGAGTAATGAATCTGTCCCAGTTAACAATTTTCTGCTCACGAGATTCAATACTTCTCTTGATTCCTTTGCCTTTACCTGCTTTTCTCTTGGCGCGTGTTCCCTCTTTGATGGAGTTGTCTAGATATCGATCAAACACAACATCAACTCTGGTGCATTTTTCAGTAAAATGCGATACAACGTATTTCAGGAAATTGACACACCACTCGCCGAAAGTCGTAGCTTTATCGTGGTTTCCAAATCAGCCATTCCATCGATGATAATGCACGTTTCATTGAGATTCGTAGGAGCTCGGTTCTGTATTGTGTTTTCCTGTAGTATCTGACCTAGGTCAGCCTTACTTGTACTGTACCTTAACTTTCCATCTACGGTAGCTAAAGATAATGGAACTGGCGACAGTTCACATTGCAATAAAGCATCAATGTCTACTTCTCTTCCTGATTCTAAAGCAACTATGACACGCCTAAAAAGATCTCTTCCTGTCTTAATAGAGACTGTTTTCTCCTTGTCGACTCTGACAGGGATGGCGTATAGTGTTTCAAACGTCTTGAGCTTTTGCTGTTTAATTTTTTCGTGAAACTTTGTTTCTTTTTTGGACAAATTCCTTAACAGCTGTTTCTTCTCGCTCTTGTGCCTGCAATAGATCGCTCTTCTTCTTCTCGTTCATCAGTAGCAACATCCCCGGTTGTTACAGCTACCAAGTCCGTGGTGAACCGAAACACTGCATATCGCTTAAAATGAGTGACTAGCTTGAGTACATCTTCTTCGTCTCGCTTTATTCTCGTATGCGCAGTGTCCTTGTGATCATCTCCACCGCTTCTATTCACATTAAACATCGCTTTAGTGTCTTCCGAAAGTTGTGCTTACGTTAAGCACCGACGATCTCTGGCTGCATCTGATCTTGTTACGCCAACGAGACCTCCAGCTACTTTTCCTGCTCGATTTACGTGCTCAAGGGCTTGATCGTCGGGAATCTGATGGAATTTATGCTTAGTTTCCTTGCTAACGAAGTCTCCATCTTGGAAACTTTGGTACACTTCAGGTGCAGTTTGTTGCAACATCTTCATGTCTGCCAGGAATATTACACCCCATCTGAAGCACTTTCCATGGTCGAGAGCTGCAAACCAAGGGAAAATTTCAGCAAATGATGAAAGAGAGATCCCAGTCTCCTTCTCGTAGCACTCTTGTGAACCTGAGAATGCAAACCAGAAGCATGTAGGTTCTCCAATAGCAGAAAGTTGCATCATCCTTGTGCATCACATCAAACTCTTCCAAGAATTTAGGAATCTGTGTGACCTCTCTTCCATGGGAGAGAGAGACGCCAATCCCCTCGTCTCGTCATTTTTAAAATAATTCACCAGTTGCCTTGCAGGTCCTTTCAAACGACTATCGAGATCTTTACCATTTTCCTCAGACCAGGCATGAAACAGGGGCCATAGTACTCTCCAGAGGGCTTCATAGCTCAGTTTGTGAGCACGTATTACACGATTCCCCACCTTTCCTTTTAGGATGTTCTCTGCAGTATTCTCCCCGAAAACTCCGCTCTCCTCCCATATGTCGCTAAGTCCTGAGGAGTCCATGTATTTCCCGATTGCTTTCGAGAAGGTCACCTGAGCGTGGAAACCACAGCACGATGACTAAGTTCTTGCACTCTGCAGTCTTTGAGCACTGGATCATCTTGGCCTTACAATAGAGCGCTTCGTCTAGAGTTATTACGTATAAGGCAAATAGCGTAATAGGTAAATTACGAGCCCTAAACGTGTAATGACAGAAGAAGACTGCTTTAAGGCCTTTGACAACTTCTAGTCATAAGATAGATAAAGCCAGTTCAACCAGAAACCGTGGACAGCTGTTTCGGCCT
>JANTNT010145195.1:0-10473 GCA_024752375.1 Entacmaea quadricolor
TGAAAGTCTAACCATTTGCAGATATCATTACAAAGGTAGCACTTTCTCCTCAGTTATTTTAAGACCCTGAGTGTTGGACTCGAACCAGGACCTCCCGCACAACAGACCGGCGCTTTGCCAACTGAGCTATCCGTGCGGCGGTTAAGTTGCTTCGAATTCGTGTAAAGGTGATGTTAGAGGTGGCGATTTGCAACGGCGATTCAGAACATTGTTACGTGGAAAAGAAAATCGTCATTGCTAACCGCCACGCGTAACATGCATCACATCATATATGCACCTATCCGGCATTCATTGTTTCACCTCCCTTGTTACTGTTGCTACCGACGTCGGACAACCTAAAAGTATCTTTTTGACATACAGCATAGAACAGAAACAGATTGCTGAAAATTTTAATAGTCTGACTTAGAATAAATGCATTCTAAAGGTACATTAAGAAAAATATCGATAACTACTAAAGAATCTTATGAATTTGAGTTTGCTGGTCGGACATTCTATATTCCATTGGGAAAAGTAAACAACCCATTGTTTTCTTGGATAAGGAATTTAAACCGTAGGCCCTGTCTCCCATCCCTTCCTTAACCAGATGATCATGGGTGACATTATAAAGAACCTGGTGAATTGTTCGTAGAAGAGTAGGGGATTGTCTCCCGGTTCAACAGCCTATTCCAATTGGAGGCATAACCTACTAATCTACAAATTATCTTCTCATGATTGTAAGCTGTGCGGCTGCCAATGGCGCTTTCTAATGCAGCCCGTAAAATCCGCTGATGATACTGAATTGTGAAGCGCTTTTAGACATGTGAAATGCGCTATATAACGTATCCACCACATATTGTTTGGTTGTCGTTCGAGCAAAGCCGGGGATCGGTGTATTCCCCAGCAGGCCGTCACTAGGACCTCGGAGGGGTCCGTTTTTCTGCCAACATCAGTTTATTTAAATATTTCAATTACTCGATCGCTAAATACATGTATTATCAAACAACCCTCGAAGGGATTACTGGACCGTAAATACATATATCAAGTTAGGGTTGTCATCAGTAATTCGTTGTTTTCAAACAATTCTTTAAGGAATTGCTCGATCACTAAATAGACGTCTAAATACATACTTAATCAGTAATTCGCCAACAATCAGCCCTCGAAGGACTTATAGAAGGTCGGACCATCGAATCAACTCTAGTGACGGGCATGCTCAAGGGAAAAAGACTTCATTGTTCTGCCATCCAACATTACTGCCATCAAGTGATGGCGAAAAACCTTTTTACACAATACAGTTAAATATACAATAAATATATTGTTACATTTACACATTTAACAACTCTCGACTGAGTCTTTTTGAGTTGTCGCGTCAACCGCTGTAAGTTTTGTGAAAACCCAGAGACAAGAGATATTCTACGAGATATTTTCTTTGTAATATCTGATCACAGAACATACAAACGACGCCAGACGTGTTTGGATCAGTAGATTAAGGTGGATCGTATTTGTAACTTTTGGGTCGCACTACCATTTTTAAATTCCCCTAAACACACGTTTAACTTAGTCCGACGGATCTGATTTATACGCATTTCAGCCATTTATTCAAAATCAAACAGACAACTTTTCTTGAAATTTGGTCCTTTTTTGTGTTGTACAGTGTAGATTATGCTGCAATTATCTGCTTTTCAAGAGCTGCTCGATTTCGAAAGATATTTAGGAAAAACCGTTTTCCGATAAGTTTGTTTATAGTTGCTATGGAAACAATAATTACCATAAAAAGACTGTCGCTCGAAGCTTTCATCCAAGTACAACATCTGTTGTAAAAATCAGATCCATCGGACTAAGTTAAACGTGTGTTAAGAATTACTAATACGATCCACCTTAATTCTAATTAAACACCCACTGTTTTTGATTAATCAATCGACTCTGAATCGACTCCTTCCCATCACTTAACTAATAGAATTAATTTCACGTACCTGAAAGTGTGATAGGTGCTATGTCGCCGTATCCGACTGTCGTCATGGTTACAACCGCCCACCAAAAGCTGTGTGGAATACTGGTAAACATTTTTTTATTCTCATTGTATTCTGCATAATACGCGGCACTCGCGAAAAGGATGACTCCCATCAACAGAAACAGAAACAGCATCACTAATTCATTGAAACTGGAATGAAGTGTTTTACCCAGAATGTAAAGTCCTCGCGAGTGGCGAGAGAGCTTGAAGATTCGAGCCACACGGATAACTCGCATTACACGAAGTACTCCAACACCGCCGGCATGCCCCGAGAGAGCCTGGGTAATGTAGAATGGAATAATGGACAAAAGATCTAGGATATTCAAAAAAGATTTTAAGAATCGTATCTTGTTTGGAGAAACTAGAAATCGGACGATGAGCTCGAGGGTAAACCAAGTAGTGCAAAAAGCGTTCAAAACAAAAAAGATATTCGCATTGACCTTTTTGCCCGGTTTTGTTGTTTTGGTACCGTTTGAGTTAATCACTGTGATTGGCTTAGAATCATCCAATGATGGAAGAGTTTCAACACAGAACACACCAATCGACAGAATAATGATAGCAAGTGACCAAATCGCCAAAGCTTTAGCAAAGTTTGAGGAGTTTGGATTCTCAAAGGTAACCCAAATTGCTCTGCTGTACTTATTACGAGGCAGGTCTTCAGTGCTACCATCGTTACCTTTAAGTTGCTTTTTGGTTTCCGACTCGTTGCGCTTCTGAATCACGTCTGTTAACTCAAAAAATTCAATTTCCTCCAGAAAAATGTGTTCTGGCACGTTGAGGGGTCGTTCTAATATTCCACTTGATTGATAATAATATAAAATAGCCGTGAATGAACTACGGTGCCGTTCGAAAAAATACTCTTTCTTCTTGATATCGAAGTAAGATTTTCTTCTCTCCCATGAGCCTAGAAGGGTATTTGGAAACTGGTCTAGTGTATGTTCGTATGTTTCAAACTTCTTGCCGCCAATGTTTATATGGACAATTTTCTCGTCGCCAGCTGTAGGTTGAGTCACATTACTCAACCAGTCTTTTGTGACATGGCTTGGTCGGCGTCCACCAGCGCTTGCCATTGCTGTCGCTTGAACCGCCATTTTGAATCGCTCACAGAAAACCGTTTAGAAAATAAGAGCTCTATCTTTACAGGAATTTCAGTAGCGCATTTGTGAAGACGTTACAACTTTGGCACCAAGTTAATTCGTTCTTGGCTGTCTTGCTTCGATTTCACCACTGGAGTGCGAAGATGAAAGCCACTCATCAAGATGGCGTCAAACTGACTTTCCTCTTGAGAAAACCAAGAAAAAATAAATACATTAGAAAAGTTGAATCTTAAATTTTATCATTAAAAGTATTTGATTATATAGTAGGTTCTCTTGATATCGTTGTAGGAACAAATATTTATTAGAACGCTGAATTACATTTAATATATCTTTTCATAGATTTAATAAAATTTACTATAAATGAATTCGAACTTCCAATTCACTCGACAATCCCTTTGGCTTTGGCCTCTAATTGAAAATCAATTTTGAGCGACAAAAAGGTTGGCTAAGATTAAAAAAGTTAGAGAATTAGTTTTTGTCTTGCGCTTCGTGACTTACCAAAGGAGATTTATAACGGAGTGCTTAAGAACAGAGCGCTATGGCGAGGTTTGTTTGAGACTGACAAAATGAGAGAAACAGCTCAGTTTGGACTGATAAAAAACTGGTCTTTGCAATTCAGATGTCCCTAGACCACACAAATTTTATCGCCGTTAAAATCTCTACGAAAATTCCATAAAAATAAACAAGTACAGAAATTAAGCTCATACCTTTTTAATGTGACCAAAAAATCCAACAATTCCAAGTGTACAATTTTCGATTTTTTTTTTCTATAAGCAATTCTCGGAGATAATTATGCGCTCAATTCAATGAATGCGCGCTTGTCGAAGTAATTTTTAAGATATCTCGCTTCATGTGAAAACATATAATTTTGAATGGAGCTGATAAACAATATTTAATTCATGCATCGAATATATGTGACGTACGGTTTGAAGGCAGAATAGTTTTTTCGAATTTTCTTAATCCAGAAATCCAAAAAATCGAAGTAAAAATCGCGTTTTTTAAAAAAATCTCATGCTGTGCTTCAGGAAAAATATGCTTATGAATTTTCAATGTCACAATTGTGAAATCTAGATTGCTCCTTTTAGCTATTTGAATTTGTTGAATTTTTAATAAATTCGACAAAAAAAAACCCTGATTGCCGATGTCCTTTCTATCTTCAAATTCATGAAAACAGAACCAAGGAAAAAAATTTCTTGAATTTGAAATATCACCAATTCTGTTGTGCTTTATTATTATTATTTTTAAATTTTTGTTGATAAATAATACGGACGAAGAAAAAAGAGAACTCGAATGAACGTACCTAAAGAATTAATCAATGTGAAAATTACACCATGTGACTCATTAAAATTCAGCTATTTTGCGTTAAGTTCAGAACCACAATTGCAGCGTAAACAGAGCAGCGAATCGGGGAATGTTTTCGCTAAGATAAAGAATTAATTAATTCATCGAGTCTTGTAAAATTCATTGCAAGTTTATAAATATTTTATAAGTAAAATTCTATGAACTTTGCATGTTTGATTTACGGCTATTTTAAGAATAGGTTGAAAGGCTATACATTTTGAATTGCAGCTCGAGAAAGCTAGGAAAAGCAGAGCACTTTAAGAAGCTATAGCATAATTTTTGGTACTTAAGCAAAAATAAATTCAATCTAAGAAATTGACTGTGTAATCATGATTTTTTGAAAAGGCTGTATAACACTACACGACAACAACAAGTTTGACAGGTTTTATAAATTTAAAACCAGTTTAAAAACTTGTAATAAATCGTTCAGTCATGCCACAATCGAAGCAAGCTGTCTTTATCTCCACCACCTACGAGCAAACTCCGAAAAAAAGCGGCAATGACCCATGACTAGTACTCACTCTTAATTTGATGTACGTATAGGGAAAAAAAACATACCGCATACACTACATGGGAATAATACTCCTTTTCCATCTTTACAATGGGAAGTTTATGGAAATCAAATTTCTAGAGCATTTCCATACTATGGAAAAATGCCAAATGAATGCACGCTGTGCACTACTATAGATCGTTTTCATGCAACGTCAAGGCAGCCATGTTGGTGTACCTCTGACAAAGCATTGCTCATTAGCTTCTCTTGTTACACGAGGTACACCAACATGGCCGACATTGTCTGTTTTCAAATTACTTCCATACTATTTTTATTCTATGTCCAAATTATTTCCATACTATTTCATTCAATTTCCATGCTATTTCCATACTATTTTCGATCATGCTATTTCCATACTATATCCATACTATTTCCATGAGTATTTCCATAGTATTTCTATATTATTTCCATTCTATATCTATTCTGTAACTAAATTATTTCCATACTAATTCCACTGATACCATTTACATACCAATTCAATACTTAATTCATTCTATATTCAATTTTTTCCCATACATATTTTATACCAGGCCATGAAGCAGGCAAGCAGGCCATGAAGCAGACAAGCAGGCCATGAAGCAGACAAGCAGGCCATGAAGCAGGCAAGCAGGTAGAAAATCTAATTGCGCTATTTTGTTTTTGTAAAAACAACAAAATAGCGCAATAAGATTTTTTACCTGCTTGCCTGCTTCATGGTCTACTTGCCTGCTTCATGGCCTGCTTGTCTGCTTCATGGTCTACTTGCCTGCTTGCCTGCTTCATGGCCTGCTTGCCTGCTTCATGGCCTGCTTGCCTGCTTGCCTGCTGCTATATGGCATGCTTGGCTGCTTTCTTGCCTGACTGCTAGTCAGTAGAGTGATAAACCCGTGAAAAAACCCGTGCAATAGATATTGGGCTAACAGACATTACCAGACCCTAATTCAATCTTTTTCCTTTGTATTCGTTCGACTATAACACAAGTTCCTGTATATAGAAAGGGAGCTTCAAGTTCACCCTGTGACCCCAACATCGGCTCATTAAGCTTAATTTCAGACAAAGTAACCATTTATTGTATAAAATGAGAACAGCAACTTCGACTTCATATCGATTTTTAAAATTCCAGACGCAAGTTAAAACTATTTGAGTTGTATTTTGATTATTCTGGGATGACGTAATAATTTGATATATTTGAATGTATTGTGAAAATTCAACCAATCAGTTTCTATATTTACAAAATAACTCCATAATTATAATATGATATAAATAACTTGTCTTGTTTTTAAAGAGAATTTAAAGGGAAATACAAATAGCCTAAGGATAAGAAAAGAATAATAAAAGACTCTATAACTATACTTGCAAACTGAATTCGCAACGACGGTTCTAAACAGTAAACTCAAGAGTGGTTTACCAGTAAACAAACACATCGTCTAAAAAACGAAAAAATTGTTTAAGTAATTGTTAAGGTGGTAATATAATAACTGAAATGTGGTTCGAAAAGTGAACGGCTTCCCTATTAATTTTGCAAGCTTCAAAAATATTTGTATCAATTTCAAAGCATCGACGTATCAGGGGAAAAAAGGAAAATAATTGAAATCCGTTAAGACGGTGGCTCCAATAATGCTGCTGGCGTCACATTAATTTAACCGCGTCAACGCGAAATTGTATTCAAAGAATATATTCCATAAATAAGCAAAACAAAAAAATATAAAAGTTCACTTTTTCACATACTCTCCTGCAGTTAATTTACTAGATATTGTGAGCACATCATCCGTTATTTTTAACCAGCTTTATACTTTTTTACAAGACCAAGAAAGAATAATAATGTAAGACTAGTTTGTACTTATATGTACAATTTAGTGCGACATTTTTTCAAAATGCATTCATCACAGAGAAGAAGAAGAATTTACTCGAGGACGATGTATGGAAATAGGTGAAAATAATTTAGGTCTAGGAAAGTCAAGAAGTCCCATCGATATTCCTAACTATTTCATAGTAGCTTCGCATATATAACTTATAGCGTTTACTGGATTTCCTATACGGCCACTAAATGACGGATTAAGCTGCCGTAAGGGAGTAATAAAGGCACGGGTTTAAAAGGATAAATCTATTAGGATATCGATTCGCAATACTGCTTCTTCCTTCGCTCATTTTGGACGACTGTGGGATATAGTATTAAAAACAGCGACAAAAGAGCATTACCTTGACTTTGGTGAACCATTTTTCTTTTCCAGTGTTGTACGTGCTTATTTCACTCTTCGTACTGGTTGAGATCGACACAGCTAAGAATTAAAATTTCAATAACAGTGGACTCTGGTGTCGAACAGCTGCTCTCAGTTCTGTCTTGAGTACGGCCATATAAAATTCAGAATAATTTTCAAAGTCTGTTTTAATATACATAATAAAATGAAGATAACGAATGCTTATTAATAATACAACAGATTTTCAACTTCAAACGGATTTAAAGAAAGACTGAGTATCGGCAAAACATACAACTAAAAATATGGAGACGAATAACTGAAATTGTTATTGAAACCTCCTTATATTCAAACAAACAAGAAAGTTTAAAATATTACTCAAAGTGGACTATTTTTTTTATTTATTAGTGATCTGAATATTGGCAGGTGGGACTGACTGAAAACTAGTTTCTGAGATGATATGATATGTCATTTAATAATTCTGTCAAAATTTTCCTTATAAACAAATGGTTGGTAACGAATACAGAAAAAAGTTTATTTGCAAGTCCATTTACGTAAAAGTTCCTCTCAAAATTTAGAAGGAATCTATATCTATGTGAAATTCTGAGGATTCGGTCACAAATTTTAGTTTCAAACGGTTGAAAAGGCTTGACTAGAAAATATCAGAGCATAATTACGTAGAATTTTTTCTCCTTTTCAATCCACTCTTAATTCTACCATGTAAAGCCCATTACATATTGTTTATGCATTCAAGATATTCGTGGAATTGGATTTGACTAAGTTACTGCTGAAGAGGAGTAGCCAAAAAAATTGAACAAAGCCTGTGGGAAAAAAAAAATAATAATAATAATAATAATAATAATAAAAATAGACGGAAAATTTTGAAAACAGGTTAATGATTTCGTAATGAAGAGGATCAATTTACTAAACATAGTTTTATCAATTCAAAATTTGTTGGTTTTAGATTAAATCGTGCTTTTAAAACACCGGTGCTTTTTTTTTTTTTTTTTTTTTGGTTTACAAAAATTTCAAGAAAACATCACGCTCAAATTTCAGTTGTATTTACATCAAGAAAGAAGAATTTTGTTTAAGCTTGCGTTCTTAAACTCCCAAATAATAATATTTACTGACTTTTTTATTTTTTCTTATCAGTGGTGACTCCATAAGGGTCGAACGAAACAGAGATAAATAATTTAGAAGTCAACGAAAGGGTTTTCCCGTGTAAAAAGATACGATACATTTGAAATGTTTTGTAAACATAGATGTCAGCCAGTCCGATCCCGCATTATTCAGTTGAACATTTGAAACATATTCCACAAATTTGTTCGATATTCACATGACCTCGATTGTAAACATATTCATTCAGTCCAAAAAGGAATATCTCAAAAATTATATCGTATTTAAAAAATATTTATTTTTGCAGAATAGTAGAAATTGTATATTAAGCGCCTTATTAAAAAAATTCCTTTATAAAAAGTGAAAATTTCAGAAACACAATTGAAGAGAAAAACAGTAATTTGGCGACAAGGGTATTTAAATAAAGCGCTATTCGTTTTATAACGAACTTCTAGAAAAATACAGTCTTTAAATATTTAATTTTGTTCATGTTGATATTACTGGTAATTGCCAACATCACGATACGACGTTTTTTGGTCATTGCAAACTTAGGAAATTTTTCCTGAGCCAAAACATTTTAGGAAAAATTGAATTGGTTGGCTTAAGCAAACATTCTTCAAATATGTTGTATTGAAAAAAAGTTAAAATTGATTCAATTTCGAGTGTTCAAAAATGAATTAAAAATTGCGGTAAAAATGGCGAGCTGGTATGCATTTTGAATTCATGGAATGGACTTTTCTACACTGCCTAATATCTACAATATACGACCTACAATTTAGTCTCGTTCACGAATACTTTTGACGTCAAGCAACTTCCACGTGTTATTTATAGTGCGGTCATGTGATCTAAGCGTTTATAAAATATACATTCCAACCAACAGAATTGCAGCATCGAGGGCTAAAATGAAAACTGGGATTCTAGATCTACTGGGATTTGGATTTTGCAAGAATTTTAGCGAGGAATTAGGATTGGGTAGACCCCTGTGTCTGTTGTTTGAGGTCGCGATTCGAGATCCACTCAGAGACCAACACTCAGAGTCTTAAAATGACTGAGGAGAAGGTGCTGCCTTTGTAATGATATCTATAAACAGGGGCGGATTTAGAGGAGGGGTGTAGGGGGGGTGCGCACCTTCCATCCCTCGGACGACATTCCCCCTTTTTTCTTTTACTTTTTGACTTCTAGAATAGCTTAGTCTTTGCCGCTGCACCCCCTCCTGGAGCAAAAAGCTTGCCCCTCTACCGCTGCACCCCCTCCTGAAGAAAATCCTGGATCCGCCCCTGATAAATAGTTAGAATTTCAAGTCTTCTCGAAAGAGGACGTTCAAAACTCTTCCTTCAACTGTAGCATTGGGGACAACAAAGAACCTGTTGAATTGTTCGTAGAAGAGCAGGGGATTGTCTCACAGTTCAACAGCCTATTCGAATTAGAGGCATAACGTACTAACGTACTAATCATCTCCATAATTGTAAGCTGCGTGGTTGCTAATAGCACCTTAATATGCAGACTGTAAAGTCCTCCACTGATGATAGTGTAAGGCGCATGAAGACGTTAGGTGAAATGCATTATTCAAGAACCCACATTCTTATTGTTAATTTCCCCTTTTGTTGGTATTTGATTGCTACTTCAGAGGTACTAAGTATTAATAAGTGTTTGTGGTCCACTTGTCACATTGTCTATTGTCGGCATTTTCTTTCCATGGTCAGAGGTTTTATCGATTTTAATACTGCCTCCTGAACAAATTTGCGTTGAGATTTGCTTGTGGTTTTTTTTTATAATTGTCTGTCCTAGTAGAACGAATCAGACAAAACATAAAAGCGTTTATAATCTCGGTCGTACATTTAAAAATTTCATCGCATTTTAGACTGCAAAACAGCGAAATTTAATTCGCCGAGAAAAACGAACCGTCGAATATGTGACGTTGGCCGAGGGGGATTGAGGCGAGATCGGGGGACCAGCATGTCTCCTGACCTCGTCCCAATCCCCCAACGTCAAATATTCAACTGTACGTTTTTCTCGGAGGAGTTTTCACGGAGGTACGGACCGTTTTGCAGTCTACCTTTTGACATACATACGGTAACGATTATCAAATGAAGTGATTTACAAAAATCATTCCTAAGGAAATAAAAGGTGCGGTCATTTTGGATGATGTTCACTATAGGTGGTTTGTAATCATTCCTAAGGGAATAAAAGTGGTGGTCATGTTGGATG
>JANTNT010145306.1:0-10472 GCA_024752375.1 Entacmaea quadricolor
TGTATGTATGTATGTATGTATGTATGTATGTATGTATGTATGTATGTATGTATGTATGTATGTATGTATGTATGTAGGTTGAGCACCAAATGATATTACCATGATAATAAAGATAGGGGTAAACTAGAGTATAATAAAGCATGAAAAGAGATTTTTTTTGAAATAAAGAACCGATACTTTGATATTATTCCTATAGATTTAGATATTTTTCCTGCAACAGCACAAATGTGATCTTTCCAGCTTAAATGTTCATCAATTCTGGCACCCAAAAATTTGGTATTTTGTTTACGTTCAATTAATGTATTATTAATCTTTAATGTCAAATGATCATTATTTGATGTCTTTTGCCTTGGCTTAAATAATATATAGTTAGTTTTCTTGATATTTATGAAAAGTTTGTTTACAGCTAACCATGTTGAAACTTTTTGAAGCTCAGTTTCATCAGCAAACAATATAAATTTAAGTAGGTTTGAGGAGCTAGCTATGCCATTAATTGCCTTATTAATTGCAGTATTGCCTTTTGTTTTGAATCCTATATAAACTTAGTCTATTTTACTTTCGTCATCAATCTGAAGAAGGCTATCACCAGCATAGCCGAAACGTCATGTTTTCAAAATTTCACGCGTGTAAACCGAAAAACCTCCACTTTAGATGCCATTAATATAAATAATAAATAGTAAAGGTCCTAAAATACTTCTCTGAAGAATACCACGTTTAATTATCATCTCGCAAGATAAATTATTTTCATATTCAACATATATTGCCTCCTGTTATTTAAATAACTTGTTATCTAGTTCAATGCTAATCCTCTAGTTTCATAATATTATAGTTTTTCAAGAGTATCTTATGATTTACTGTATCGAAGGCTTTTGACAGGTCCAGAAATACACCTACAGAAAGTTCCTTGTTATCAATTGACGAGGAGATCTGATTAACCATTTGAATAGTAGCTAAATTAGTTGAATAATTGGGGTGAAAGCCATACTGATGTTCATGCAGGATATTATATTTTTCAATGATAGAAACTAACCTTTTATAAATAACCTTCTCCAAGAATTTTGAAAAAACAGGAAGTATAGAAATTTGTCTGTATTTACTAAACTCAGAATGACAATCACTTTTGTGTACAGGAATTACCCTAGCAAGTTTTGTACTATTAGGAACAATGCCTGATGAAATAGATAAATTTATAACATATGATAGTGGTTTGGCTAAAGATTCAATATTGAATTTAATGTCTTTGATATTGATACCGTCAAAACCTGTTGCTTTTCCTGTCTTGAAGCCCACAGAGAGACGTTTAATTTCATCTTCTGTAACTGGGGGTAGAAAAGTTGTTTCACTAATCCTATTGCTAAGATATTGTTCAGGTGTGATATTTGAATGTGGAAGTTTTTTAGCAAGGCTTGGTCCAATATTTGTAAAAAACTCACAAAACTTGTTTGTGAGTCAAGGGGTTTTTAATTTCACTTCCATTATAATTAAAAGTTGTTGGCAATTTATATTTCCTTTTCTTCTTATCAATAACTTCGTTAAAGAGCTTCTAAGTGGCTCTTAGATTTCCTTTGGCAGATTTAAACTTGGAATCATAAAAGGTACGTTTTGATAATTTCAGCAAGCAGTTACGTTTCTTCTTATATTTCATGTATTTTTGTTCAATAGAAGAAGATGGATTACGTAGAAACTCCTTATATAACTTACATATAGTATTGATTGATCCAAGGCTTACAAATTTTGCTTTCTTTCTATTTAAAGTTTTGACTGGGTAACATTTTTCTTAGACAATTTTTTGTAGAAAGAAAATTATCGTATGCAATATTAGGGTTATCAGAATTAAAAACTGTATTCCAATCGCATTTATTTAATTCTTCACTAAAAAGCATTTTAGATTGAGTATTAATTTGTCTCTTAATCACTCTTATGTTATTAAATAAATTCAGCTTTGTCCTGCAAAGGTATAATAGAAAAAATTGGTAGATGATTCGAAATGTCTTTAAATAGTATACTATTTATCGATTGGTCATTTTCTAATAGACAGTTTGTAAAAATATTGTCAATCAATGTAGCAGTATGTGAGGTTATTCTTGTAGGACGATTGATTACTGATTTAAAAACATCATGTGAAAACATAGTATTAAGAAAATCATAAGTGTTATTATGCTGATGATATTTCAAGAGGTCTACGTTATAGTCTCCCATTAAATAACATCTTTTTGTTCTTTTGTAAGTTTAGGCAATATTTCCTTCAATTTATCCATTAACATTTGGAAATTGGTGTTGGGTGGCCTGTATAAAACCCCAATAATTACATTTCTTTGATTTGGTCTAATTATTTCATTATAAATAGATTCCATAATTTGAGAATCAAAAATAGAAAGATCATTTCTTAGTTTAAAATTAACATTATATTTTTAGAAACAAACCTACTCCACCACCAGACCTATCTTCACGAGATTTATGAATAAAAATTTACCCTTCTATATCTATGTAATTATCGTTCTAATTTCTATTATCAAGCCAAGTTTCAGTTATTCCAATAATTGAAAAAGTCACGTTTATATAGTATTAAGGAAATCAGTTAATTTGGAGAGATTTTGGTTAATACTACGAATGTTTAGATGCAATAAAGAAAATTCAGAATTGTGATTGTTATTAGAAATAATTTTATTAAACTGGTCAGAAATATAATGATTTCTTTCACGTATATCTAAATATTGTATATCTGGATCTAAATCTGAATTAGCTGCAATATTTTGCTCATTTATTAGATTAAAAGACGAAGATTCTAACCGATCTTGTTGGTATCTAATTGGTTAGGTTAATTAGTAGGTTAAGTTTGAAAACATTGTATGATAAGTAAATTATGAACACAATGTGCTGAACATGCAATTAAAAGTAAGCCTATATACAGTATATAAACTTAAATTTGGTTCATACAATAATAAACTTACCTGATACGATTAGTTCACTAGTAAAGTCACTCCTCGTTGTCTTGTTGTGAAGCTGCTTCGTCGTAAAATTCGGTATTGCTAGGACCAACTGTTTGCTGTGGAGTTCCTTCAGCTTGGGTGTCGATATTATTTGAATGGACATAGGCAACTGGTTGCAACCATCCTGGAGAAGAAAATCTTGTCATTGGCGTCGTCATGTTCGCCATCGGCTCTGCACCAGTGAATAATGGCGGCTGCCCGAGAAGACCTAGGCGCACGGTTTTCATGAACGACAAGCTTGTCATAGCGAAGGAACGCAACTTTCCCGTTGTTTCTTGCCTCCATTATCTTCGGCATTAGCTGTTTACGTTTCTCAATAACTCATGATCAGTCAGAGAAATCTTCTCTAATGACCACCTTGTTGCCCTTAAGCTTCCTTCTCGATTGTATGACTTCTTCACGATCTTTGTAGTAGAGACATTTTGACACAATTGGTCTAGGCTTAGTCGAATCGGGTTTTTTTCATACCTACTCTATGAGCTCTTTCGATTACAATCTTGTTGGCATCGAGATCAAGTTTACCCGAAAATATTTCTTTAATCTTGTCCTCCGATTGTTTCCAAGTCTAGTTCACGTGCTTCACTTCTTCGATACCCTCGAAGCACAAGTTATTTCTTCGTGAGCGGTTTTTCAAGTCGTCTGTCTTATCCAATAATGTTTGGATTATGGTTTCTAATTTTGCTAGTCGATCACTGCAATTAGCTTTCTTCATTTCAACGACTTCAGCTTGGGTATAATGAAGACTAGTTTTTATATATCTTGCACGTCTTTGATCAGATTATCTGTTCTAGTATTTGTAGATTCAACGAATGTTAGGAAATAGCCTTCATAGTAGACTATTGTATTCCCAGGAGTTTTTCATAAATGCAATAGAAGTATTTAGGCCTTCAGCTTTCTCTTTGTTAGGTTTTTCTGCTCTAGTCTTGGAACGTGTACAAGTCGCCATCTTGGTTGTCATGTATTCGCATCGTAAGATAACAAGCAGAGATAAGTTCTTAATAAATTTTCTTATAAAAACAATGCAGTTAACTATCGAACTAATCTAACTCGAAGTGAGTTTTTGGTTTGATTTGATCAGGAAGTATTGACAATGGATGATAGGGCCCGTCCTGCCTCAAGTAGAACTATCCTCGTTGACCTACAATCTCTTCAAGTCAAACTAAAACAAAAAGACTTTTTCCTGGTTGTGATGTTTGATATGATTATTCTGTTGTTAAAAAAAACCAAATCTTCTAAATGATTAACTACTATATTTATTCCAGTGCCATCAGAGACCAAGAATTTTAAAAGAAGTGATCGATGTCGGAAAGCCCGCGGGCACTGTACTGACACATGGAGAAAATGTGCGTCAGGGACGGTTACTTGTCCACAATCCTGTACGTCGTCTAAATTTAAGTGCTGCTGGTAAGAATTAAACGATTTCTAGCCATTTTTCAGTTTCAGTTGGCAAGATTTTATTCTTAAGCCATATAATACCCATTTCCTTTTTTTTTTTTTTTTTGTTTTAGCCGAATGTAAAAGACGGCTGACCACCTGAACATATTGACGAACATGCCATGTTAATAAGTAAAATAAAAAGTTATGGAACTTAAAACGGAAAGTTCAATACCATTGTATGAATTAGTGTAACGTCAGCAATAAAACTAAATAAAGACTAATTTAGCAACGATTTTTGTTTCGTCTCGAACTACATTCACGTTATCTCCCATACTAGAAATATATCTGATTTGCCCTTTTAACTTAGGGTTATGTTTTCCATTTCAGAACAGGTGTCATTCCGTTGTATATTTATATTTCATTGAACCACTTGCATGAATTAAGCCAACCTTAGCTTTGAATTTCTCCACAAGTTATTAATAAAATTGAGAAGTAATTTCAAAACATCTCGAAGTTGGCTAAAATCTCGGCTTCGTTTTTTCAACCCTTTTCTCCGTGTTTTGAAATCGGAGGAAACACTCTCCAGCATGTTAGTTCCTTGACGACAAAGCTCCCTGTAAAAGATCACCTGTGGCTATGCAAAGTTATTTACATATTGTAAATTCCGACAAGAATATTCATTTTAAAACACCTTCTCATTGTTAGTTTGAATTATATCTAACTGAACTTTTGAGAAGTTGTGTGTCATCCAAAAAGAAATAAAAACCAAAAGGTCGATTGTTCACCAAATAAATTATGGTTTTGATCAAGTCCAACTTGGTTTTTAAAAATGGGAATGCGATTGCCACCAATCAAATGACAAGAAACCTACAAAGACATAATGTTGCGAACCCACCCACCCACACAATCAAGTCGAGTTTGATGGCACTCGCATTCTACCACTATTTCGCTACGTGCCGGGCTGCTCCCGGTCGTAGTGATGTATTCATACCTTATAAATGACATAAGAAGAGCCAAAAATACACAATTATTAAAACTACAATGACTGGCTCCCTCTTGTACTTAATCACTCAAAAACCGCGGTTTTTTGCGGGCAATTCCGCGCTTGTTGTTGTGCAGGGAAATTCTGTTTGGTTTCGTTGAAGGATATCTCATACTATTTCCTTTTCCCTATTACTCGTTCTTTGGGAAGCTTGCCAGATTTAACACTGCGACTACGCTCTACACACGCTCCATTATCATCTTTTCAGGATGATAATGGAGGAGTAATTCAACGCCAATGCATAATGTTAATGAATTCGTACCAACGAACGATTCTACTTTATGCAGGGATCAGTTACATACATAGGCTACACACACTCAGCACAATCATCCGCCTGAATGACGAGAAAGTAGAAGCAATTAAATTAGCCTCAAGGCTTGAGAATGCCACACAAGTCAAAACATTTCTAGGGATGATTAACTACTATGGTCAATTCATACCAGATTTGAGTACTATCGTTCATCCTTTTAATCAGCTACTTAAAAAAGTCCGGAAATTCAAATGGACATCAACATGTGAAGATGCCTTTGAACTCGCCAAGGACTCTCTCTCTTCCTCACAACTGCTCGTGCACTACAATTCTGATCTACTAGTAACACTAGAAGATGACGCCAGTCAATATTGCATCGGCGCTATGTTAGACCATTGCTTCTCAGATGGTGAAGTAAAGCCAATTGCCTTCGCTTTTCGAGATCATTCAGTGCAGCAGAAAAAAAAGTATAGCCAAATTGAGAAGGAAGGACTAGCTGTTGTCTTCGGGGTAATAAAATTTTACATGTACGTATACGGACAGAAGTTCATACTTTAAGTACTGTTTAATAAACGAGTAGGAGTGTTTTATCAGGTTTTAGGCCTGATAAAACACGACCCGCGAGTTTATTGAACGGCTTCAGAAACTCATTATAGGGACTTTTGTGAATTTATACATCTATTGTAGGCTCTGCAAGCATGAAGAGCTATTGTGCTCTAGAGTTCACAAAATTGAAAGCTCATTGTCTCTCAAGTTAATGAGAGAACAACGATTTGCTTATTGTTTTGTCATTTGGCTACTTAGCTCTTTTAAGTATTATGCAATATTTATTCATTTGGGAATTGGTTTGATTCATATTCCACCGAAACCGGCTTGTTTAGACAACCATATGCATGCTAACCAGTTTGTGGCGAAAACTATGCCGCCTAGAAGGACTTTCAGAGCTCCGAAATCCGTCCAGGAGGAGAAGGAATTGTTCGAAGAAAGTGTCCCAAAATCAACTAACAATGCTACTAAATGGGCAGTTAAAATATTGGCTGACTGGCAGACTCAACGAGAAAATAGAGACCCCAACCTCGAGCAATGCTCATTCACATTTGACCCAGCGAAATTCCAAACTTTAGACACAAATATTGATGATATGAGCTCTTAGTCACTTAATTTCTGGCTGACTACGTTTATCCAAGAGGTTTGCAAAAAAAGATGGAAAGCGATATCCAGCAAGAACGCTTTATACTATTGCCTGTGGACTCCAACGTCATTTGCAAGAAAGCAATTGCAATAATGTCTCTCGTTCTGCTTGACAAAAATGAAATACGGTAAGATGAACACTTTATATACCAGGTTCATTTTACTGTCGCATTAGTTACGAATTACATTAGTAATTTGTGGTTTTTTACAATGAAACGGTTTCGAAGAGCTTTCATGGTGGTCTGAAAGACCTTAAATACGAGCCTCGTGTTGTTAGGCATGTTTACTGGGAAGGTAAAGATATCAATCACTTTCCATGTATAATAGATTGCTATGCTACGTGCATAGAGAGCATAAGAAAACTGTCGAAGAAAGTTGAGGCACTTTATTTTAGGCCGCATTCAAATTTTTGAGTATTATGAAATGCCATTGGGTATTCATACACTTGGTAAAATTTTACCAGATTTATGTATCAAATCAGGCTTGTCTCGAAAGTTTTCCCACTCAAATATCGAGGAAAAAATGATACGAGAGCGAACTGGACATAGGTCCAACTCATTGTTTAAATATGAGCAAAAATGGAAGGAGCAAGAATTAATTGTCGGCGACCTGCTCGGTCCTCCAGATCTCAACAACAACAATGTTTTTCAGGTTTTGGATACTAATATGTTTGGCGATGACGATTTAGTATCAGATGAACCTCTCGCTAATATTGATTTCTCTGATCTTATGGATGCTAATCCAGCTACAACTTCGCAAAATTCCAAGCCAGTTATGTCACGTTGTGTATTTAATAACTGTACTTTCAATTTGTAATGCTACAAGTTAAGTTTCACCATTTCTTGTGTAACTCAGTTTGATTGTAAGTAAAATAGTTATTCGGTATTTCTTTGGTTTCTCATATTGTAACTTAGGCTATATTTTTTGCTATTACATATAAGTAACAAAATACAATTCCTGTACCTAAAGACATTTTATATAAAATTTCACCTTAATTAGTATTCTTTATATAAAATCTTCATCTTCATTTACATGTCTTTGTCAAATCTTTGTACCCCATATTCCCCTGATGCCGATTTCAAATCCCTCCTCGGGCTTTTAAGTTTGTCCGTCTTTATTGGGTATAAAGTAGCATGCATGTGACAGATATCGCTTTTTTCAATGGATCATAAGCCTCATGAATATTAATGAGTTTTTGAAAAAGATCATACGCCCCTACTCAAGATATTCTCACTAAGTCTGCCATTCAAGTACTGGCTGCAGCGCGTCTTCTGCGCTGGTCACTCCTCCTTTCAGCGTACCAATACCAAACAAACATAGATACATAGGATCTTGACTAAGAAAAACATATAGCATTGTGGGACTGGCAATTTAAACAATATTTTTTTCACGTCCGTATTCTGTTAACGTCAAATGTCGAGTCCATTTTGGAAAAATAGTGAGAATACAATTGACACTTGAAACTAGACGCTCTGCAAGCGTTCACTCATGCCCATTTACTTTTAATTTGGACATGAGGACTATGTGCATAATTTAAGCTGTAGTGGACATGTCAAAATTTGATGAGTGGATTCGTGTGAACATTGTACAATACTTGCATTTTTCTGTAAGTGTTAATAAAGAAAAAACTGTTAAAAAGTTTTATAGTAACTGAGAACTAACAGATAAATATTGGGTCCGGAAAAACGTTTGTGATAGGTTATATTTGGTTTCATATTTATTATAAGCAGGAATTAAATGAAACAATTTACTTTTCAGTTTAGTGATTCAACTTCTCTTGAAAGGTATTTCTTTTCTTTTATCTTTGTGAAAAACAAAACAAAACAAAAAACAAAAACAAACAAACAAACAAACAAAATCAAAGTAGGACCAGGAATATTATGTGAAAAATAAATTGACTTAAAGTTAAAAGAAATCACACAAGAAGGAGTAGGAAAGTAAGCCATGTGGGATGGGCTCAAAAGATGTACAAGTCATATAGAGTAATAGGTAAATTACACGAGCCCTAAACGTGTAATGTCAGAAGAAGACTGCCCTAAGGCCTTTGACAACTTCTAGTCATTAGATAGAGAAAGCCAGTTCAACCAGAAACCGTTGACAGCTATTTGCTCAACACGCCAGTGGCCCAGTAGTTGTGCAATCAGACCAGCATGGTGGATCATTGCAAGGGGTCCTATATGGACGCCGCCGTACGCCGAGGTTATGTGCCTCGCCCCCTATAACACACCTATGACAAAATCAAACAGGAATATACAACGAGATATAGCAAACGCATAAACAGACAAGTCTTTGGGCAGTGCTAGTGAATACAGTAAAATAAGATCATGGAGAAAAATGAGACAGTTGAAAGAGGCTTTAGAACACAATATTTTTTTTATATCCGGGGAGAATTTTCCCAGGACATTCCATGTTCTATTGAAGACACGTCTACGATGGGGAGAATATTTTTAGAGAAACAGATGAGATGGAAATTCAAACGAGAGATGACAGTTTCGAACAGAAGTCTGACAGGGTGGTCAGAGTTGAAACGGGACAGAGTTGAAACGGGATTCATTCCTCGCCAACCAGACAAAGTACTTAATAAGGGAGAGAAGATAGAAAATAGGCGGAACCATCTCACGTTCCTCCGAACTGTAACCAAATAAAAGATGTGGCTCTAGACCTGGCGAGAGAGGGTAACCCGAAGGAAAAGAGATTGCGCCCAAAGTAGAAGAGTCTGAATAAAACTGCAATGGAAAAAGAGATGACTCGGAATTTCAGGGGCACTGTTAGAAAAACAGGAAGGATCGACCTGCATGCCATAAGAAAGTAAACGATCTGCAGTTTGGTGTACTCCATGTCCTGTTTTCCAGGCATGATCTCTCACTTTTCTATCTAAAGGAAATGAAGATAATTGATCCCAGGTATCATCCCAATAGAGGGCACCATACAAAGGAAGAAAATGAGAAACACAGTGTACCGGCTCAGATAATTTGTCAACCAAGAAAGTATACAGAAGCTTTGTTGAGGCATCATTAACGGGAATTGGCTGAAGTGGAGGGGATCGATCGCGAGAAACCTCAAGTTGATTAGTACTTGAACCGTACCATCCGCCTAAAAGAGCCCAGGATTCCAGCACTGATGAATAAAAGGGAGGCAACAAATGGAAAGGGTAGTACGCTGGGCATTTTAAGACAGAGCAGATATCGTCAACGAAAGCCTTTTTGACGAAAAAAGAGAAAAAGAGTTTCCATTTGGATCTGGAGATGATGAAGCGCTTTACCCAAAGACAACGCAATGCCTTAGCTTTTAAAGAAATGTTTACGAGGTTAAAACCTCCTCGAGACTGAGGTTGCATCGGGACATTTCGCCTCACAACCTCTTTTTTGCCAGACCAGAAAAAATTATACAAAAAAGAATTTAAGTCCTTAAGAACCCAGTCAGGTATACGAGAGACAGTTGTTAAATACCATAGACCAGAGAGGGCAAGAGCATTCAAGACCAAGGCTTTTCCAGAGAAAGAGAGAGACCGGTGATGCCATGAATGGAGGACGCCGCGAAAAGACTGCAATCGTTTGTCCCAGTTTTCATGAGAGAGGTTACCATGTCCAATGGCAACTCCAAGACAAACAATGTAGTGGGA
>JANTNT010145417.1:0-10467 GCA_024752375.1 Entacmaea quadricolor
ATATAAACGGGTTATATACTTGACATTACGTCTTACTCCTCGTGTTATCTCCCTTTTCTATTTACATCGCTGACCATGTATACACTACAATAAAGTAATATAGGAACGAGACCGAGGAGCTCTAAGGGAGCGGTCATTCATTACTGGGGGGTGGGCCGGTAAATTTAGGGGGAGGGCTACGTTTTTTTGGGCTCAGTTTTTGGAGGGGTCACAATTTTTTGGGCCCACATTTGGGGATTGGTCATAATTTTTTGGGATTGGATTTGGGGAGGGCCACAGTGTTTTAGGTTTGGATTTGGGGAGGGCCAAGATTTTTTGGGCTGATGTTTGAGAAATTTTACCGGCCCTCCCCCCCCAATAATTAATGACCGCTTCCTAAGTAAACGTACAATAATGAAGTAAACCAGAAGAATGTTGTTTCTGAAACTCCTATCTTGCAGATTGTTAAAGTTAGTAATTGTGTTTTCTAGCTCGGGATTTTCATTCTGCATTGTCAAAATTCTATGACGACGTTTCGACGGCCTTAGGTCGTCTTCTTCAGGTCGAATGCTGTGTTTAAAGTGGATCGCTACAGTTTTTTGAATAGCCATACCTGCCCTTTACAAATGTCGTTTTGACGAACTTCGGTTGAGTTGAAAGTTTAACAGATTATTGGTCTTAGGCTGAGGTTTGTGACCGTATAAATTTTATTCGTTTTTTATTTTTATAGCAACGATATATAGGAAAAACATTTCAGTCAAGTTTATTATCGATTATCACCTCGACACTATAACAAAGGGAGTTCCTCCTCCCATCCCCTCGGGGGTAAAATTAAAACATTGTTTTTTAACTCTAATAACTGTGGTAATTATTCAATAACCTGACGTTAATCCCACTTGAGCATACCTGTTATATTGCTACAATGTTAAATAAAATCGTTTTTGTTGATTCAATAAAGCCCACGTTTTAGTAACGGTCCAATACTTCAATATAGTTAGACGTACGGTCAGACTTGTAGGAGCCCGTCTTAGGCAAACCAGAAAATAATTTTAAAAGGCTTTGATTGTTGAAAGGTTGTGGGGTTAAATTCCTTGAGACTCGTAATACCAAAAACAATCTACGCTGGCAAATCAGTAACAACATTCATTGAGCGCTTCAACAAATACTGGTTATTTGAAACACCCCCGAGGAAAGACGTGATCACAATCCTTAATTATTTATTTATAGTATGTGACATATATTTGCACGTAATCCGCAAACTCTGATCAGTCGGCAATTATTTGCTATCTGAGGAGACAGCCTGATGTACTATGCTGTTTCTTCATTGATTGACAAACAAGAACCCGGAATGCTGGTAAGAAGTTAGCGTTAATATTAACACACCTTTCCTTCACTAACCGCGTAAAATAAAAGAGTTTAATGGAGACAACTAGAATAACGTTGACTGAAACTATTTTTTAGAATGAAGATCACACGTCGAGACTTTTTAAAGCCGTAAAAATAATTGTCTGGAATATGGTGTATTCTGTTTTCATTATCCTGAATTCTGTAACCATTAAATTGTTATTGTTATTTTAATTCCCTCGTTTAGCACGCTGTTTTTTGCCAATCAGAAAAAAAGAGTCTATATAATTCCTTAGAATGCTCTATAAAAATATGATAATAGTAATAGAGTTGATGTTTTTGGGCGTAACTATGTTTTTGGCCCTTCTCAATGCACATTTTAAACCTCGCTTCACTCGGGCTAAAATGACACCGAGTCGGGCCAAAAACATAGTTACGCCCAAGAATATCAACTCTATTGTTATATTAAAAGTATTTTGATAAATGAATAACACTGATACACCTGAAATCATAAAGAATCCGTTTAGACATACATGTACACAGTAGAAAATGGCAATAGTAGAATAAGTCAATAGACAGTAGAATAAGGCAACAGACAGTAATATAATAATAATAATATAATAATGGGTGCTTATATAGCGCAATTTCACCTAACGGCTCAATGCGCTTCGCAATTTTATATCGTTAGTGGAGGACTTTACGGGCTGCATAGTAAGGCAGCTTACAATCATGAGAAGTTAATTAGTATGTTTGTACGTTATGCCTCCAAGTAGAATAAGGCAACAGACAGTAGAATAAGGCAACAGACAGTAGAATAAGGCAACAGACAGTAGAATAAGGCAACAGACAGTAGAATATGGCAACAGACAGTAGAATATGGCAACAGACAGTAGAATAAGGCAATAAGGTAAGGTAAAGGTAAAGGTAAAGGTTAGGTAAGGTAAGGTAACTTTATTTTAACACGGAATCCCTTAATTAAAAATGTTCTTCCAGAGAGCCGTGAATAAATATTTACAATTAAATAAAAATATTAAAAGTCCTAGAAAGGAAATTAAATTTGAGAAAGAGAACGTTTAAATGTAAAAATAGTAGAACATTCTTTTTGTTTCAGAGGCAAATTTCGAATTCCAAGATACTACTCCACTATAAGAAAAAATAGACAGTACAATAAGGCAATTAACAGTAGAATAAGGCAATGAACGGTAGAATAAGGTAATAGATAGTAGATTAAGGCAATAGACAGTAGAACAAGGCAACAAACAGTAGAAGGCCAAAAGAATGAAAGAAACTGGAGGTGTGGTATATTTAGCTCAAAAAAGCAACCCATTGTTATGATTTCCAAAGTATTTTGACAAATAAAATCTATTTTTAAACTGGTTGGAATTAGCTTAAGTCAATGTAACATTTTATTAATATATAGTTATTAATATAGAAGTTTTTCTATCGCCTCATAT
Source organism: Entacmaea quadricolor (assembly GCA_024752375.1). Taxonomy (NCBI): domain Eukaryota; kingdom Metazoa; phylum Cnidaria; class Anthozoa; order Actiniaria; family Actiniidae; genus Entacmaea; species Entacmaea quadricolor. The sequence goes on from JANTNT010145417.1 coordinate 2,778, forward strand.
ATCAAATAATGTCAGTATTAGTGAAATCAATTCTAGTATACGTATCGAGGGACGTGACCTTAAAAAGTTGAAAATAAAACAAGTTGACGTAAGTGAGAAAGAAAATGATACGAATAATAAAAGTAGAAATACATGCTTAAAATGTAATGTAAACATATTATCAAAAGCTGTAATACAAGGATCATTATTAAAGAAGTATTTTTAGTATCCAAGATTGATTGATTAATGGTGTTCCACATGGTGTATATTTCAAATTTGACCGCCATTAGCTTCCCAACTTTTTTCTTTTCTCAAGGAGAGATAGATTCAGTTGTCAAAATAACTGGAGTCGAATATCTAGAATTTAATAGGTATATGCTGTCCTTTGAGGGGTTGCATTTCGCAGGGGGGGATCCAGGATTTGTTCAAGGGGAGGATGCAATTGTAAAATTGACTGGAGTTGAATTTCTAGGGGGACATATACTCGGGTTTTTTTACACCCTCGACAACCCCTAAATCCGCAATAGGTATATTTCAGTTCAAGGTTTCTTTCTGTTTATCTCGCTTTTCTGTTCAATATACATACCTCAAAAGCTATGTAAAAATGACCAAGGATCACGAGGCAAAAAGAGGATTACTAACTACACTACAATAGATTAACTATCACTCTTTTTATCATTGAAATGATGATGAAAATGATATATTTAGAAAACTCTTTGATTTATAATAGCTTCCTCTACATTCATGTTTAAAGTACGTCCACAGTGTTTTTCACATTTTTATTTCAATATAGATAAAATTAGTCATGTTTAATTTGTTTCATAGTTCTTAACTAGCTGGATAGGGACTAGATTGATAGCCACATTCCATTTTGATACATTAGTTTCCTATTTTTTCTTTTATTTCTTTTTCATTTATATTTTAAATGATAATTCTTAGTTTGGTCTAATCCATCATCCTGAGTTAGTAAACTGAAAGATCTTCTAAAATCATCACAAAATTTCCGACTCGATCAACTAAATCCCTTTTGTCATTTTTCCGTCGGAACTGTTAACACTATTTTTTCAACAATCTTCTTAGTAGTATACCCCACGTGAACATGTTATAGGATTTCTTTTCTGTTTACGTTAATTGGTGTGATTGTTATTAACACTTAACGTACTTATTAAACATCAGCTAAAAGTGGCTTTAGTTTCTAAAGCAAAACAAGTTCAAGTTTAAGGTGTCTCGCAGTAGTTTTTTTACCACACTGACACTTTTCATTCAGCGGATAAATAGACTTATCCTTACCCGATCAGAACGCCTTTTGCACCAATTATACGGTTTTGCAAATTGTTCAAAATCGCTCTGTTAAAAAAATTGAATTCTGTCTCAGCTATTTTGTCTAGATGGTTTATAACTCAAATAGTCGCTTTTCTGGAGCTCATTGACAAATTGACACCAATCTAAACTACCACGCATATCCAATCATTGTTGCAAAAAATGTACTGATCGGCTCAGGATAAATCTATCAATACATTGAAAAAGTGAGAATATAGTCAGAAAAACTACTTCAGACACCTTAAAACAAACTTTATGGACGAAAATCTAAAATTTTAAAATTTATTGCTAAAAACTTCAGTTCTAAACCAACATTTATCAATTATAGTTTTTATTTGAGAATATTGGTTATACGCTTTGGTCATGAAAATATTTATTATAGTTTTTTTTGTGGTAGTAAATGACATGAAGCAATAAAACTTCGTTTGTAAATATATATTGCCATTCCGGTATTATCTCTGTAGTAACAATACTAACACGTGAGTCACTGATATTTGTAGCATTGTTCAACCGTTACTTTTTTTCATTTTTTCAATATAGAATTAACTGATAACTGTATATTATTCACCAGACATGAAATTTTAACCTGAGATTCTCATGCTAATAATAGAGTTATAAAACGGGAAAGAAGAATGTATATAAATCGACAGATAAAAGCTTATCCTCTTAGCACTTAACACTACCATTTGGAATAGCCTTTTAGTTTCCTTAAAAATTCTTTTTAATTAGATTTTCATGAAATGAGATTAGGGAAGAATTACTATTTTTTTCTCTCCTGGCATATATAAAGATATCGGATGAAATCGAAAATATGGAACACACTCACATACCAATATAACATATTGTATTATGTGTTCAACTGCTTAAAAAAGATAAGAACGAAGAAATAGATAACCAAATCAAGCTATGAAATGCGTCGGTTCAGTTCATACGCCTCAGAAGTTGAGTTGAGTGTTCGCAAAAATCTTTATGATATACTTCAAAAACAGATATAAACAAAAGTAGCGAAAGTAAAATTCCAGTGAAACCGAAATAGTTTTCGCTATCAAGGGAAGGTTAATTTGATATAGAGGGTGGCCCTTAAATGTCTGAAAGATATAGAGGAGGTCTTTTTAATTTGTGGAGGTCGAACCTAAAAAGATCTACTCCAATAGGCTAACCCAACAAAGAAAACAACACAACGAGTAGACAATCAATTATTGTTTGTTTTATCCAATTGGGATAGATCTTCTTGGCAGCTTATGTCCTCTCCTAATATTAAATGAATCTTGCCCTACTCGAAATATTTCAGCATCGTTAAACGGCTCTTTGAGTAAAACTCTTGAGTAGTGTCACAGAATTTAATTACTGGCGGTAATGAAAACAAATCCCAATAGAACTAAAAAGCCGCATAACATTTTGAGTAACAAGATGTCTCAACGTTGTCAATCGGCATTGAAGACCACACTGACTATTCTCTTGAGTAATGTAACTCTTGTTTCTTAGCTTTATACTTAGAAAATACAAACTAGTTCGTTCCCAAATCATTTAAATGTGGCAACATTGAATCAAAGTGAAGGGCTGCGGACATCGACTGACTTGAATGATGAAAAGGAAAGACAACTGAGTGTAAGAAATTCATAAAAATGTTGAAAAAGTAATAGTATAAACAAGTGCTAGTTGTTTTTTTTTCTCTTCTGTCAGTTATGTTTTGTAATTAATTACTCAATTAATTTTCCTTTATATTTTGTTAACGTACAATTGTGAATGTAATTAAAAGTTTGAATGAAAAATTGAAGTGTACAATTTAGATATCTGAGAAACAGATCCGCCAGGTTCTACTAAAGAAAACTCTCAAAAATGTCATGTATGTGTAATGCATTTGGCTTACAAGACTACATTGATGCCCCCTACCTTAACTGTACGATGACAACCTATTGTAGCTACAAATACTCGAGCTTGGGATCCCTGTGCTAAAACTGAGTATAAAATGAACGCAATATACTCGATTACCTAACTTTAGAAAAATGTACCTCTTTAAATAAAATTAACAGTAAACGTTTTATTCTAGAAAATACTCTGTTTCTTAAACATAAAGTTTTCCATAATATCTGGTTATATTAGGATATCCGCCTCGTCGTAGGACCCATCCTTGAGGAAACAACAGAGTCTAAAATGCGTGTATGTAATGAGTAAATAGAACACCACATCTGCACAAGACGCGATCGTTCTCACACCTAAAACAACTTTACATCCTTAGAGCGAATTAAAGCTTCCTCGTTTGTAAAATCGTGATTGCGGAGGAAACTCATAGTGACAAGAGAAGGGGAAAATCTTTGCAATAGTATTTATATTTCTTTATCGATTCGTTAACAAAAAGAGAGATTTTTTCCAGCACTTTGGAAAAATATATGCTTTTATTGAAGTTATTTATTTCGGAAGATCTCACGTTCTATTACAGCAGGGGTTGAATTAATCATTATTTAAGAATATTATATTTTTTGTTTTTGATTTCAATAAAAGCACATTTATGTTATGTTACGTATGTTCACCAATGTTACTTTCTAAAGACGTTTTGTTCGTAAAATAAACTAAAATCGTTGTTCAGTTGAAAAAATCTATTAACAAACAATCATATAAAATTGGAAACACATTTTGTCAAAGTTATTTGAAGCTGCAGCAATCCAAAATTAGCTTAACGACGTTTATTTAGTTATTCAATCTTTATAACATGTTATCTTTATAAAGACTTCAATATAAGAACCAGTTTGACCATGTCGAGTCATCCTCGGAATCGAGTTGATAAGCACCTGTTTTGCTACGACCAGCAGAACACGAGTTCAATTAAATTGTCTCATTTTTACAGTTTAAACAATAAGGTCATAATAGAAATATGAGCTCCTCATTTGTCACTGTTTTAATAACATGACAAGAAGTAAACATCGTTTTTTTTCTTGTAATTAAGAAACACTTAATATTGAGAACCGACAATCAATCGTTTCTTCGGGACAAATTACTTTGCATTTTGCTATCGGCTGTCTCATCAAGCTAGCTCGGAGAATGTTGAGTGAAGATATGTAAATGTTGATCATCTCTCGAGTAGTTATTCTGGTCAATATTAGCAGTAGGAAAAAATATAAGTGCTTGCTTTGTTACTTTTTGAACGCGCGATGGCATCCGCTGTTTTTTAACTCTGTTTTTGATTTAGGGAAGGTACGTTTTTATTGGGGGGAGGGGCTGGGGAATTCAGAGTAATTTTTTCAGAAAAAAATCTTGACCCTCCCCTGCCATTCCTAAACTAAACGCCTGACGCTCCCCTTGGAATGAACCGCAAAAATACATGACCCTTTTATGGTCTTAATACTTTTTTTTACCACCACCATTCATTAGTGGGCGTTATTTTCTCGGAAGGAGTACAAAACACGGAATTCAAAAACAAGATAAACACAACTGAGCATTTTTTGACTTCTATTCACAAGTTTTTGAAATTTTGTGCGAGCGAAGCGACCGAATTTTTGATACAAAAAAAAAAGATGAAGGCCTTTTTAGTTATCGAAAGGAGAGTTTTTATGGAACGCGAGCGTAGCGAGCGAAAAATTTTGAATATAGAAGCATATCAGTAAAATGGGATGTAAAAGGCGATGGCCCTCCCCTTGCTTTAAGCTTATTCTAAAGACGTAACTCTCGATCCCTTGAGTCTATAAATTTGACTACTTGAATGACCCTCCCCTCAAAGGCCCCAGCCCTCCCCCCCAACAAAAAAACCTTCCCTTAAGAAATTAAAAAAAAAAGAAAAGAAAAGCACTTATTACGGAACCAGAGATTTCTTTATTTTTATGCAGGAACTATAAATTGCTGATAAGAAAATCAATAGTGAGACAAAGAGGTCTAGATTTTTCTAGATCCATTTTAAACATAATTTGTATTATTGTACAATAATACATGAAAGAGGGCGTAGGCATTACCACACGTCACTTCCTCAAGTCAAAACTTAAAGTCTATAATTCTCATTAGTTCACTGCAAGAAATGTAGTTCACGACCAAAAACAGTCAGGTTATCTTTAACTACTGATTTTACACAAAACTCTCATTTAAGTTTAGTTTTTAATTTCAGTCAATCACTCCCTTTGCGGCGTGTTTTGCCAGACGCGGTTTCTCCTCGCTTTTCCATTCGTCAGAAGTCAATGAATAGCTCACATTCCCCGCAAACAACCAAACACCATTGATTTCTAATCTCGAGCCGCTATTATCGCGATCTAAGTAACCCTGAAAGTTGTGTGGAGATCCTGCCGGGCGATATATTTCAGTAAAAGCTGCTTGAGTGCATTTGTACACTCATCTAAAATGTCTCCTCTCACTGCGCGAATCTTATGATCTTTTCGACAAGCTCTGGGAATCTCTTCCTCTGCACACAGATGCTCCACAAACCAAAATGTTTAAAAGTTCTGCATATCTGTGTTTTGATTATCTTCTCAGCTTTGCCTCATCCTTTGTTTGAGGCAACTGTTGAATTGAGGTTTGAGGAGCTGTACTCGAGAATCGATTTAGTAGAGGCGAGCGTTTACTTTAAACGACATTTTGAAGCCGAAGCTGTTGATATTGACAGTTTATTGAACTAAAATCGATCACTTAGCTGAGGAGTGCAGAGTACACATAAGGATTAGAAAAAGAAAGTATACCTTTGGCTATTAATCCCTCTAAGAGGTTTTAGCAACACGATACGCTCAAATATTTACCTAAAATCGAGAAAAGTGTTGGTGTGTTGAACGATCTCTTATTAGCCAAACTGTGAACCAAACCACAGTCAGTCTTGGAACAGGACAGAACGAAAGACTATGACAGAAAAGACGGTGAGGCTTACACGGAACGACAGCACCTATTTAATTAATGTTATAGTTAAAATGTTTCAGAAGTGGGGCGAACCAGTATAGTAACCTTGATTATCTTACTTTTAAGTCATCTAGCCCCAAGCACATCAATTAGAACAGGCTTATACGGTGTGTCCTTTAGAATGAGGTACAAAACTCGGTATGGTAAATCTTTTTCATTTACGGGAAGAAAAACCAATAAATCAAACTGGAGACGGTCTCTAGCCTTTCGTAGCACCCTTTTCATTGTAGTTTACTAAAAGGCAATATATAATTATTTCTTATGGTGAACGTTTCCCACTGTGTATAAAATGCAAGGTTGGGCAACTTCCGCTTATGGTTTGGCATACTAAATGACTCAATATTTGAGGTTGAACAGTAAGGCTTGCGGACAATATCGAAAATTGTAACTGTACATTTTAAAACGTAATTTCACGTGAATCATAACTTAGTTTCAAATGCAAAAGGTTAAAGTAAATACTTATCTAGTTTATGTGAAACTTTAATCATAACTAATTGATTTACAATAAATTTATCAACAGCGTAAAACATTTTTTCGATATGTCCTTGTTGTTGTTCTCCTTCAATCAACATTGGCTGGGCTCATTCGAGACAACCGAAGATGGATTCACCTGATGGACCCTCCTCCTCTTCAAACTAGAGTAAGTAACTTCACTTCTTCTTTAACCTTTTAAAAGCGCTCAGCTAATTTTTTTTCTCTCTCTAATGAGAATTTTCACTTTATCAATTTTCGACAAATTGTAATTTTGTTTTTCAGTCGATCATTAAAAACTAATGTCAAAATCGCCATTCCAAACACAAATTTAAATTAAATAAAGTCAAAATTCGATTTTCTCGAAACACAGGATTAAAAATTCTCTCGCGCCAGCCTCATTTAAGTATATTCCCAGTGAGGAAAGCTCAACTGGTTGATAAATTGTTACTTTACATTAGCGTATTTAAACAAAACTCATCCAATAATCCCAAACTACTTTGCTGTACATCCCCTGATATTATCACCAGTTTATTGTCACATCCTACCTATCCTACTGTGAAATATCACAATTCAAGCTGGGTTTCAGTAAGTTTTAAACTATAATAGATCGCCAAGTGAAAATCTGTCAAATTATAACACCGTCTGGTGGAAATATTGTTACTGACGTTTCGGACGGTAGTCCTTCGTCGGAGTTAAAAAAAAGTCACCGTACTACGTAGTTTTACCACGTTCGACATACTCGATACGCCCTCTAACGCGAGGATTTACAGTGAAATCAAAGGACACAACCATTTACCAAATAAGGTAGTGTCAAAGGTGTCATTAGAGCAGGGTCTCGTGAAGTGGTCCGGACACCACTCGGGAAGTGGTTCGGTCACCACTGGGGAAGTGGTTCGGTCACCACTCGAGAAGTCGTCAGGCCACCATTCGGGAAGTCGTCCCGGTTTAGAGATTTGAGAAAAGCAAAATATAATACTACCGAAATCGATGAACTGTAAACACCGCGAAAAAAACGATCGATCGTGATTTGAATTTTTGATAACTCACG
>JANTNT010145528.1:0-20740 GCA_024752375.1 Entacmaea quadricolor
GTTCATAAACAACGAGCGATCATTCGGCGGTGTTTGTTCAACGTAATAATATAGTTCTTTGACAGTTAAAAAAAGTTTAAAAAAATTTTTTTGTCCTTCTAATTTCTAAAGTAAACTGTTATATAATTTACCCATATGGTTAATTTATATTTTCTTGCCTTTTCTGCCTCCTGCAATTGTCGCCGTAGTACATATCTTGACTAGGACTCATTATTCGTCAAAATATTCACCATCAAAATCTTCAAAATAAAGGATTACAGCGAGGGGCGCCAATGGGCGCTGTTTTACTTTACGAATAATACACCTTTCTTTAACCTATTTATGGCATTTATAAGAGTATTTATGTTCACTAAAAGAAAATAAATGCAAAAGAAACAACCCTCGTCATATTACATCTCAAAGTCGGCAAAACTACCAGTCCTCGATGAGCTCGACAATTTAACATAATTGCTATAGCTATCGATTAAAATTTAAAATTATGCAACGAAGGAAACAATAAGGAATTCATAAATGTCAAAAATTTGAAAATATTTCTCTTGCAGCACCTACAGTGCTTCGTTAAAGTTGACGATACTTTCAAGCTCGTCAGCCATGATGGTCACGAAATCTTTAAAATCGACTACCACAATGCTTTGCGATCGTAGCGCGCACACCGCCTGCCTTCGTATGTCCCTTGTTATTATCAATCCAGTCTACTGAAAACCGCTGATCGTTATGGTCCCATAACATAAGAATAGTACATCTATTTTCATAGGTTACACCTATTTTTTGCGCCTCGCGCAGCTTTATAATGTACTTTTAGGATAAGTCGCATTCATACGCGACAGATGGCCAGGTAAACCTAATTTGACCAACACATGAAATCATCGATAATCCAAAGAGATTTATTTATCGTAAGTTCCTGCGCTGCGTGAACAGTAATTGCGTAGTCTAACTCCCAGTCAAGATGGTGTAGTGCAATAGCGGCCGTTTCTTTATCTACAAGAATGCAATAGGAAACGGCGTATTTAATCATCTGCGTACTGTCGACCACACGCACGTTCATGTTCTGCTTTGTAAATCAAAGGAACCTCTGTTCCGCGGGCAAAGAGATCGGCATTGATTCGATTCCGTGCCGCTTTTCTGGAAGCTAGTGCCACGTCAACCGGTTGATAGGCCTTTAAAAAATCCTCGTAGTCGTAGGCATCAGGTAGAGCCTTTCGCATCAGTCGCACTTGCTCGCGCTTCGACTTAAAGCGCAACGAGGACTTTATCCCTTTTAAACGCGGCTCTTTTCTACGGTAGTCGGTGGTGATGTTTTTAAAAATAATATCATGGATCTGAAGGATATTAGTGATTAAATGTCCCCGAAGCCGAGGGAGGTTTAGTGGAAGTCCCGAGGCCGCAAGCCGACACTTTTTTGGGGTTGGGGGTGGGGGAACAGCTGAACTGGCCCCTAAAACAAGGTGGTGCACAATGGCCCCTGCTGCTAAATCGCCCACGTAAACGGCCTTTATGCTTCATTGGTGCCTAGCAACCTCCTGCATGCATTTATCATGCATTTATTTCACGATGGATGCACGCTATAAGCGTGAAACATTTCTTTTGTAATATAGCAATTTAGCAACTCTTTTCACGGAAGTAGAGGGAAAAAAGGCCATCAGAAAAATAGTTCACGGTAGGTTAGCCTATCAGAGCGCGCGTTCTATTGTTGCTGTTATAATATCCGCTGGTGTTTGAAAAGAATAACTGTCAAGTTATGTTTAAACTTCCACGAGGACGAAGCTGATCCCTGATTTATTTACTAAGGTCATTGACAGAAAAGACTTATCCATCACATCAAAGTTATGGAACACAAAACACTATCCAAACGATGTTCTTGGTGCCTGTAAACAGTCTCTTGAAAACCTACAACTGGAATACTTGGATCTGTATCTCATTCACTCGCCGGTGTCCTTCAAGGATGGAGATGAAAGTTTCCAAAGGATGATGAAGGCAGAGCGCTCTATGCTTACCAAGATCCATGTGATACTTGGAAGGCGATGGAGAAGTTAGTAGAACAAGGATTAGTCAGATCCATTGGTGAGATTTCTCGATCTGAATCTGTTCAGTTTCTTTACCGAATAGAGTGGTTTTTTTTTACAATGAAATGTTTCTATTTTTAACTTTTATAAATTATTTTCCATGTTTATGTTGATATAAACACTCGGGTGTTACTTGGGAGACCAAGGGAAAATAAGCGGCAGAAGGGCACTGTCAGGATGGGGTGCAGTGATATAAAGGTACTGTCAGGATGGAGTGCAGTGGTAGAGGGATAGTGATAGGATGGGCTGCAGCGGTAATGGGACATTGTCTGGAGGGGGTGCAACGGTATAGAGGCACTTGTCAGGATGGGATGCAGCTATAGAGGGGCACTCAGGATGAGGTGCAGCGATATAGGGGCACTGTCGAACAACAACAATACATGTTATACATATGTTAAGAAAGGGGAACAAAGTTGTCCGGGGGTTGGAAGTGTATAACCCCTGCACCCCTCTCGTAAACCCACCCCTATTTCCTCGGTCAAGTCAATGTTATTCTGATTGCATCTTTCAGGCGTTTCAAATTTTAACAGCAAGCAGGTTGATGATATTTGTGCCATTGCTAAAGTTAAGCCATCAGTAAATCACGTTGAGTGTCACCCCTACCTTACACAAACACCTCTCTTAGAACATTGCAAGAAGCACAACGTTTACTGTAAGTATAAAGCGTCATTCTTTGGTCACTTCAAATCATTGTCGAGAAACTTAGCCAGAGACTGGCGATGAACTCGTTCCGGCATGTCTTCGGAACCTTTTTCTGCCAATACCAGCTTTTTATGCATCCATCTGTTCTCGCAGAAATTTGCGAATAAATAGGAGAAGGGTTGGCACGTTCCACCAATGCCTGCTTTCCCCACACGCATGGTGACCCCTTCTCCAGTTTCTCCTCTGCAGTGAAAGCTGAGGTTATCAAACTTGGCAGGACTGTTGTCACGTGCATTGTCAGTCTACTTAATGAGTTGGAGTTTATGACGTCACACATCACGTGACCAAACCGACCGCATTATCGTCGATTTTTGTAATTTACTTTTATCGGACGTTATCGTTCTTTCATAGTCCTTATTTGTCCACCATGGTCGGCCTAAACCATGACGTCACAGGTCACGTGACTACGAGATCACGTTTTCTTCCTTTTTAGCGACCATAACTGGCCAACAACAACTGCTAACGCCTTCAAGCGCCAGTATCTAATAACTTCCCTTCCCTTAGTCTCACACACGTGTGGTGACCCCATCGTGCTGTCCCCACGTCTGCTGTCCCCACACACGGCTCGTGTTCCCTGCATTAGGATGGGGGAGAAGGGGAGAGAAAGGGGTAAGGGTCATATTTTTTAAATTTTGACAAGGTAGAGTTAGTGCCATAAAACAAAGGGAAAACGGGATATTTTACTGTTTTAGTGCAACTCCCGATTAGGGTTGGGAAATACCATTCCCACCGAAAAGGAGAGTCAAATGAATGTCAGTAATCTATTGTCCCCCTCTTCAAATTTTTGTCAGGTAATTTAATTGAGTTATCTAATCTTTTCTCCGTATGGGTGGTCTATTTACCAAAGATTGAATCTGATTAGTATTGACCACAATCAAGGCTTCACCGCGAAAGCTTATCAAGAATCTATCAATAGCTTTATCAACAGGGAGAAAACTTTATCCCGTGGTCACGTAACCTATGATGTCATGGTTTAGGGGGACGCTGGTTGACCATGGTGGACAAATAAAGGATATGAAAGAACGAAAATTTCCAATAAATGTAGATTACAAAAATCGGTGATAATGTGAGCTTGTGTGGTCACGTGATATGTGACGTCATAAAGTCCAACTCATTGAGTGGACTGACAATGCACGTGACAACAGTCCTGCCAAGTCTAGTAAATTCAGCTCTCATCGCAGTGGAGAAACCAATGCAGGGGTCACGAGCCGTGTGTGTGGACAGCAGACGTGGGGACAGCACGATGGGGTCACCACACGTGTGTGAGACTAAGGGAAGGGAAGTTATTAGATACTAGTTGAGCTTGAAGGCGTTAGCAGTTGTTGTTGGCCATTTATGCTCGCTAAAAAGGGAAAAAGACGTGATCTCGTAGTCACGTGACCTGTGACGTCATGGTTTAGAGTGAGGCTGGTCGACCATGGTGGACAAATAAGGACTATGGAAGAACATTTACGTCCAATAAAGGTAAATTACAAAAATCGACAATAATGCGAGATTGTTTTAGTCACGTGATATGTGACGTCATGGACTCTAACTCATTGAGTGGACTGAAAATGCACGTGACAACAGTCCTGCCAAGTTTGGTAACCTCAGCTTTCACTGCAACTAGAGGAGAAACTGGGGAAGGGTCACCAGCCGTGTGGGGACAGCAGTCGGTGGAACGTGCCAACCTCACTTGATAAAAAAGGGTAAGGAAGTAGAGGGAGGGGCTCATCGAACCACCCTTAACGACGGGCATGTCATCTCACCGTTTGGATAGGTGTTGAATAGGTCACGTGACCCTACTTCTTTTAAGGACGTTCACGGTCATTGTTTCAGCACATCCTTTCTATGCACGAGCGCGCGCTCTTTTTATATAAGCGAGGAACGCCTGACTGATTTTTTACTTATAGGGAACCATTAGGATCAGAAACGTTATGTGGAAATAATTTGAAAACTTAGTCGGTGAGCCCACTTTTTATATAGATACCTGTGGTAGCCCAGTCATAAAATGCCATGGATTTTTTTTTGTCTTCTCCTGCGCGACAAAATGGCAAAATTGCGCAATAATTACCCAGGGGTCTTCAGGACTTTACCCAAAAGTCCTTAGCGAACATCTGCTACAATGTTCCCGTGTATAGTCCAATCTATTAGAAAGTACCAGCTGTCAATCAATGTTACTTCGATGCCAAGTGAAAAAGAGAGGGCGGAGCTAACTTATCACGTGACATCAATCCATGTCTACGCGTGCTTCATTTCGTTGACTGCTGGATTTAAAGACTGCGGCGAGTCCAAATTTTAAACTCGCAAACAAGAATAATATATGATAAACGAGGATTTCTAAAGAGTTTTCAGTTGTCACGGCAAGTGACTAACTTTGATTACTGAGTTGCTAAGTTGTTCAAGTTGTGCCCCCCTTTTCGAACCCTTGCTACGAGTCGGCCTTCCAATCACTTGCAGATCACAACTTTTTGGTCCACTACACAGGCTATACATACCCTGGGTTCCAGAGGCTAGTTTTTCTCGCTCTGACGATCATATATCTGACAGTACGTAACAAGAACCTCTGGTGCCCAGGGTACTAGACTATACAAAGACAGAGAACACCTTTGTAATATAACAGATTGATGGCAAGGAAGTTGTAAGAGATGAACACCATCCTCATTATCCCTTCAATATTCCACATTAAATATTTTATACTTAGATCTTAGTATAGTTATCAAATTCATGAATAATTAATTAGGAAAACACAATAGAAATCACAAGCGTGAAGGAGTCTTTAAATCGGTAAGAGAAATCGTCCTAATTTGCATACACTTTAACTTGGATTTTCTCTGCCAAATTTACTTTTATCTTGAAAATTTTAGTAGAACATGCAATAACTAAACTAGGAATTTAATAAGTCAGATAAAATATTCGTGTTCGACCTCTATGCCCATAAAGGTCTCCTGCTCATATTTTATCTATTTCTTAGAGTATTCTATCCTTTTTTTATTATCTCTCGTAATTGTTTACCAGGGTTTTTGTAAAGTTGAACTGAGAGCTCTATGACAATTTTAACATGATCCTAAAAAATTGATATCAATAAAATAAAACGCCTTGATTTCAAAGCAGCAATCCATTAGTTCGTACATTGGGGACCCTTAAGCAGGAACTTGTCAAAGAGACATTGAATATCAATAAAATCATATCTGTACAAAAAAAGAAATATGTAGCAGGTGTAGATTGCAGCAACATGTAGCAGTAACAAAGTCAAAATAGTGTACATACATTAGAAAATGCAACACAAACATGTCCCAGTGACATCAGTTCATGTCCCGTCCACACAATTTATAGTGATGACATGTAGCAGCAACAAGATCAAATAGTATACATACATTAGAAAATGCATCAGAAACATGTCCCAATGACATCAGTTCATGTCCTGTGCCCACAATTTATAGTGACGACATGTAGCAGCAACAAGATCAAATAGTATACATACATTAGAAAATGTAGCAGAAACATGTCCTAGCGACATCAATTCATGTCCTGTGCACACAATTTATAGTGACGACATGTAGCAGCAACAAGATCAAATAGTGTACATACATTAGAAAATGCAACACAAACATGTCCCAGTGACATCAGTTCATGTCCTGTCTACACAATTTATAGTGATGACATGTAGCAGCAACAAAATCAAATAGTGTACATACATTAGAAAATGTAGCAGAAACATGTCCAAGCGACATCAATTCATGTCCTGTCCACACGATGGGTATAGCTGTGGACCCTTGTAGCAGAAACACAGCGTTGTGGTTGTGAGCCAGCTTAGTGTTCCCGCTGCAAAGTACGCAACAGTTCTGATCTAACGTGTGTTTAATGGCCCCAGTTTGCGAGCACCTTTACTTTAGGATATTCACTGATTTTCGAATCACACCAGAGCAACATTTGTTTGCTGTGAGAAGTGCAATGGAATAACCAATCCGAGGTGGAAGCGCTGAGACGTCAAGCCAACCAAAAATTGTATAAACCAACTAGTAAATAAAGGTAAATTAAATGAACTCATGTGGCTCGAACAGTATTAAAATTTTGAGCTGGCATGATTTGACGTGACGTTTGTTGTTTTTACTCGAGAAATGATATGGTATCCAGCTCGCCATTTTTGATATCGGCCGTCCAGGCCAGTCTAGTTACATACCAGAAGTGCCTGAACATTTTTGAGAATGAGACTATCCACGGTTTTCGAGGTGGTACGGCAATTTTTCTTTGACTCCTCGGCCAGGAAGACATCGCGGTTCACATTGGGTGGTGTTCTACTCACATGGTTGATCATTATTCGCAAGTAGATAAAGTTCTTGCGGCGGCTCAAGGAGAAGACACGTCGGAGAATTAATCTGAGCATCAGTACTCTACCCCAGGCTGGCTGTATTTAGGCTGGCTGTATTTAGGCTGGCTGTATTTAGGCTGGCTCAATTTAGTAGACTTTGCGCCTCTCTCTTCAAGTTTACAATTAGTAAGTTTTAATTTGTTAGGGGGGGGTTTGAGTTTTGCGGTTAAGTTTAATATTTGAGTTACTTGTACAACCCGGCTTATGATCAGGATCTTAAGGGCTCAGCCTCTGCGGTAGGACTCGCATTCCCCATAACCCTCTTTGCCTTAATTTGTGGAGCAAAGATGCAGTTCACTATTATAACAAGAGCTTGGGCTACCTGTGCTCACCCTGGTATTTGGTCTGGAAACAAGTTAAGTGTGACCTCATATCATGTGACTTACGTGACAAGACTTATTAAGAATCGAACATTTTCTTTATTTTCAACAACCTGGGAAAAGACTTAAATACGGGCTAATATTCCCTACTTCGATTGCAAAAATGATATCTTCTAAACTTAGCAGTGGCTACAAGATACCGCTAGTTGGTCTTGGGACGTGGAAAAGCAAGCCTGGAGAGGTTAAGAATGCTGTGATGTGTGCTATTGATACTGGATATCGACACATTGACTGTGCTGCTGCTTATGGCAATGAAAAAGAAGTTGGCGAAGCTTTGCAGGAAAAACTAGGCGTAAGTAAAGTTTATCAATTCCCTTACAGATAAGAAACGGAGTAATAAATTGTTTTATTGTTTAAGCCAAGGTCTAAGCAATCAGTTGAGGAACAAATTATCCATCTCAGCGCACAACTATCACCATTCTATATCTTCAAGCAGGACCCTGGGCCAATGCAAAATATGAAAAAAAAAATGTTTTAAAGGAAGGTTTATTAAAAATAAGAAATGGGGGCATGACGTTTTTCAATTTTAGAAAATGAAATTTTCAGAGCCCCCCCATTTCTGAACTTGCCAAATTTTGTGGCCCCCAATGTGTAGTGTGAAAATTCACCAGCATGGTAATAACAGTAATAAAAATTTCAATTAGCCATCCCCAAAATATAAGGCCCCGCCTCTATATCTTTCAGAAAAGTAAGGGAACAAGTTGGAATCTAAATTTGCATTCTTGCACTATAGAAATTATTTCATAGTATGATACTGCCGCCGTAACCAAAACAGGATGCAAGAAGATAACATCTGTGCATTTTCATGTTTCTAAATATCACACACCCACCTTGTCACATTGAGTGAACCTTCCCTTAAGACTGAACTCCATTTTCTTGATTAATCAACTTTATCTTGGGAAGGACTATTATGCACTTATCAATGTAAGTCCCAAGGGGGTATTTGGGCAAAGGGTGGGGATTTGAAAAAAAAACCCTTAACAAAATTCAAATGCCCCAGGGTGGGGAAGCAGTTCTCAATCAAATAACACTAAAAAATACAAGCCACAAGAAGAAATTGTCAATCGCTGGACAGAGTCTGTGATCAAATTCCTGACCCAGGGGCACATTTTTGCTATCAAATCCCCACCCTTTGCCTGAATACCCCCTTGGGGCTTACATTGATAAGTGCATTATATGAATATCATATAAGTTCATTAGCTTTTAGCAATGTGCAACTCTCAGTAAATGATGATTCTATTGTTTTATGGTTGAGAGGCTTACTATGTACCTCACATACATGATCTAATTAATTGCCCTTGCATTTGTTCTATGCTGACCTTGAACTCTAGAGAGTGCTTCATTGGAAATGACGAGGCATGGTACAACCCATCCATATAAATGTATATAACTATTTATTTAACATACATGGCAGGTGGTTTTATTGAGTCATGATTTTAAGCAACAGCCCATAAAAATAGAAGTGTTGTGTAGCAAAACCTGGTTGAAATTTTAAAAGGGCAAGATCAAATTAGTCCAAAAAGGGCTGTCTAATCATCCTTGTCTGCAGTGTGTTTGACATATAAGGAGTTTAGTATTGACCAAAAATAAAACAGGAACATTTTGGCATAATTCAAAAGATTTATAAGCTGAGCACCATTACTACAGGCTTTCTGGAATTATGAGTGGATGCAGACCCACATAATTGGCCGCTCCACGTAATTCACAAAATTGGGCATAATCACAAGTCAAATGAGCCAAATATATACCTGATAGAAAACTCTTGGCTCCTTTTTTATTGCTTTGTTGATTTTTTCTTTACTGAATACATATTAATGCTTTAAAATTCATTTATATTATGATGTAGCAAGCAGAGTGTCATGTTTATTTTCATGACCTTGGAAGAACGACTAGGTGTTCCTAAAATATCAGATGGGAGCCTGGACACAAATGATTTGTTATAACATGTTTTCATTGGTTAGATTGCTGAAAATAACAGCCAATTGGAATTAGGTAAAAAAAATCATCTTTGCAAAATTGAATATTGACAGAAAAAATTTTCTTTTTTATCCTGCCAGATGGGAGTTTTCATTTATTTATTATTAAGAAAGAATGTCAGCAAGTTGAATTAATATTGTTAATGTATTGGTTGTCATTGTTTGGAGGTACTCAATTAATAAACAATGCATGATATGACATTTATTTGTAAAAGAAATCATGAAATTAATCTAAATCCAAGCAAAATTTGGTGTATTTTAGCTTTTGTGTGATGAAGTCACCCTGCATAATTTTCCACATAATTCATGATGTTTCCTGCATAATCTGGGAAAAAATTCCACATAATTTTGATTTTTTCCCACATAATACCAGAATGCCTGTTACTAGAAACTATAAATATAATTTAGAGGGTTTGAAATATAATTGTGATTTTTTCCTAAATCAAGCTTACAGATTTTTTAATTCTTTGATATTTTGTTTGTTATACATGTATCATGGTTCATTAGATGGTGTATTGGTTTTTCTGGACCACATCTTGATTGTGCTCAATATACCTGTAAGTTTATTGATTTCAAGGTTTTCTTTTCAATAATTATTAACCTGGAAAAGTCGATTTTACTGAAATGTAAATTAACCAAAATTTCAAACAAAGACAAATAACTGGTGTATATTTCATGTTGATCTTGTAAAGAGAACATTGTTAAATAATTGATTCTAAATGTTGGGTATAGCAACCAAAAAACTGTCTTGAGCCACCTTAACAATACAAACACTTCTTAGTCCAGTCCTAGACTCACTTTCTAGATGTTACAACAAGCTGAGGCTGTTGAGAGAGAGAGAGAGAGAGAGTCCAGTATAACATGCTTGAGCAGGAGCAGCTAGTCAGATTGGAGCCATGTTTTTTTTCCATGATCTTTCCATGATTTTCCATGATCCTGCCATAATCTTGTAAAAATCTTAAATGTAGACAAAGGTAAGATCTTGCTTATGTCTTGCCATTATCTTGGCATGATTATGGCATGAAAAGATCTTAATAAGATTAAAACAAGACCTTTCAAGATATTCCAAGATCTTATCAAGATCTAACCCTAACCCTAACCTGGGAAGAACATGCCATGGTCTTGTGACATTAAGCTCACAACATCTTTGCCAGATCTTGATATAATCTTGCCTTAAACTTGACAAGAACATGCCATTGGTCTTGTGACATTAAGCTCACAACATCTTTGCAAGATCTTGATATAATCTTGCCTTGATCTTGGCAAGAATTCAGCAGCTTGTGTAGTAACCCTTACTAGCAAGTATGAACATATTAGACCTGTTTTGTATAATTTACACTGGTTACCAGTTAAACAGAGAATTAAATTATAAGATATTACTGTTAACATTTAAGGCCATAAATGGACAGGCTCCTGGTTATATGTCTGATTTAGTTGATATTTATAAACCAAGACGTAATCTTCGATCATCATCGAGTAATAATTTAGTCATGACAAGCTTTAATTTGCGTTTTTATGGTTATAAGGCATTTTATTATGCAGCTCCTCATTTATGGAACTCTCTACCTCAGAATATTAAAACTGCTGGCTCAGTGTCCAGTTTTAAGTCTTCAATTAAGACTCACCTTTTTAGGGAAGCATTTGACTTAAGATAGGTTTTATATATATTATATATTTATTCTTTTATATTAGGATAGGCTATTTTATTTTATTATACACATTTGTAAATATATATATAGTATAGGATAGGATTTCTACTAAAAGTGTAAATATTGATTTTCTTTGCAACTGTAAAGCACTATTGGGCTATTTATGGAAATAGCGCTATATAAATAAATAAAGTTATTATTATTATTATTATTATTATTATTATTATTATTATTATTATTATTATTATTATTATTATTATTATTGGCAAGAACATGCCATGGTCTTGTGACATTAATCTCAGAAGATCTTTGCAAGAGATCATGATATAATCTTGCAATGATCTTGGCAAGAAATGAGTTTCCAAGATCTTGTGATCCACTTTCCAAGATCTTTCATGATCTTACAGGATCTTACGAAGATCTTTCCAAGATGCTCAACCTGGGTTATCAAAAATTCATGAATCATAAGATGAATACATGTACATACATAATGTTTGGGGAAGCGTGGCTGGCATGTACTGCTAGTGTGTTGTCTTTCACCACTGAGGTCCAGGGTTTGACTCCCAAGCTTGGGATTTACATGTATGTGAGTAGAGTGGACCAGTAGAGTTGTTTGTTGGTTCTCTCAATTGCTTCGAGGGTTTTTTTTCAGCTTCTCTGGTTTTCATCCTTCCATAAAAATCAACATGCTAAATTCCAATTTGATCTGTGAATTACCTGTGTCATCCTGACTTTCAGTCTTGTGGTTGTTTCAGAATTCTATAAAATTGATCCTTTTTTGATCCATTTCCATCTCCTTTTAATGCACCTAATTGTAAATCTCAATATTTTAGGTTGTTGACAGAAAAGACTTATTCATCACATCAAAGTTATGGAACACAAAGCACAATCCAAACGATGTTCTTGGTGCCTGTAAACAAACACTTGCAAACCTACAACTGGAATACTTGGATCTGTATCTCATTCATTGGCCAATTTCCTTCAAGGATGGTGATGAATTGATTCCTAAGGATGATAAAGGCCAAATACTCTATGCTTACCACGATCCATGTGATACTTGGAAAGCAATGGAGAAGTTGGTAGAACAAGGATTAGTCAGGTCTATTGGTAAGATTGTTGCACCTTTGAGCATTTAAATTTCGTTAGCAGTGGGTCTGTAAAAAACATAAGCAATTGACCACTTTCCACATCAGTCCACTGATCAAACACAAAGCATTCAATTGTGGCTTCAAGGTACACATATACATGTATCAATACAATCCTTTAAAATGACCTTGCAGTTGTGATTGAATATTTTGTATTTGACCAGCTGTGAACTGATGTATAGAAGTGGTTAATTATAACATTTTCAATTGGATTTATTATTTACATGTAACATTATTACTTTTGAATGCAGGTCTTTCAAATTTTAACAGCAAGCAAGTTGATGATATTTGTGCCATTGCTAAAGTTAAGCCATCAGTCAATCAGGTTGAGTGTCACCCCTACCTAACACAGAAACCTCTCTTAGAACATTGCAAGAAGCACAGTGTTCACTGTAAGTGTAATAAAGTCTGGCCTTATAAGTATACATGTAATGTTTAATACACAAGCTGGGATGTTTTATCAGTTTTACAGTGGGTTTCAAATAACTTTTGATGAGTGGGTTCTGAAGTTAGTTCGCAGGTTTTGAAGTTCAAGGTGTACTTCGAAAATTCATAATGAACTTCATTGGCAAACTTAGAACACACTTCCTGCTCAAATTTGGTAATTCAGTAGAATCAAGGATATTATCCATGATACTTTAAGCTCCTCGGCAGTATCTTCCATTGCTCTAACTCAAGATGTAACTTCAATTCTATTGAAGTTTTGAATTTGTGTGAGAAGTAAGTTTGAAGTTCACCAGTGAAGTTCTTTGTGAACTTCCAAAGTACAGCTTGAACTTCAGAACTTGGGAATCTGCTCATCAAAAATTCTGTGAAATACACCGTCAAACCATAATTATTAGGCCCAGCCAAGTGGTTTTATACCTGATAAAACACTCCTACTCTTGTAATGAACATCTTCAAACCCGATACCTCTAGAAGTTCATTTTTTTTTCTTAGGTCTGTCCAACACTCTCATATTCTATATCCTTTGGACTATTGGTTGTAATACTTTGTAGAGACCTCATTCACCAGTAGTTTTGGAACCAATATTGCAAGCCAGCCTCATTGTTGACAACTGAGGTTGGTCACTGCCAGGGTTTGTTGCAATAATTTTATAATAATTTGAAGAAAAGTTCTAAATTGGAGGGAAATTAGAATTAGTTGAAAAGTTTGTCACTGGCATCAGGAGCAAAAAGAGTCTCATGTAAAACAGTACTCTTGCATGATGAAAGAAGTTTTGGCTTGAAGCTTTCAATGAAAAGTCAGTGAATGGTATCATTTAAATTTAGATGTCTTTATACTAATAATATATGACTGGTTATTTACATTTTTACTGGGCTACATGTACCACCCACATTAAGCACTGTCAATAATGCACTTTGTTTCCTCTATCTTTTTTCTCTGTAGCGAAATGCAAATGTTGTGCTATACACCATAGTTAGCTCAATGAATAAATGTTTAATTTTTGTCTCAGTAACTGCTTTCAGTCCTCTTGGATCACCTGATCGTCCTTGGGCCAAGCCAGGAGAACCCAGTCTTCTAGAAGACCCCAAAATTGTTGCTATTGCTAAAAAGTACAACAAGTCTGCTGCACAAGTTTGCATTAGATTTCAAATGCAGCGAGGATTATCAGTGATTCCCAAGAGTGTAACTCCTCGAAGAATTGAGGAAAATTTTCAGGTATTCAAAAAACTCCTTTTTAACTCGTGGATATGCGAAGCATAGAAATGAGTTATTGTGAGGGCTCAAGATATGCAAATGTGTCACTCACTAGCTTGCTCAGTGAGGTGTTAGCAAAATTACACAAAAGGATCTGACATCACCACCACAGCTGGGTTCCAAAGAAGATATCAGAAATTAACAAAATGGCAGCTGTCAATTGATGTTGGACATTTTAACTTATAGCAGCTGTTGAAATGTCAGTCACAGTTTCGGTATGGTGACCTAAAAATTACGTGACACAACACCTACGCATGTGTTGTTAATTGACAGTTGTTCTAATCATAATTCTAAACCAAAATTTGTTTAATTATGTGTGTGTAATCTGCAAATACAAGATTTATGGTACCTACAACTCACAGACCTCCTAGTGATATTTTGTGCACAAATAATCTAAATAATGCAGAAAATCATGCTACGTGACTCGAAGTGAAACAATTATTTTTGAAATTTGAATCTAAAGAGGGTGAGTTTCCGTTTTATTTATTTGTTCATTTATTCATTTACTTCTTATTTATTAATGAACGAATAAAGAAAATGGAAACTCACCCTCTTTAGATTCCAATTTCAAAAATAGTTTCACTTTGAGTCATGGATAATGATGTTCTGCATAACTATCGACCTTTATATGTAACACAATTCACTTTTTCGTTCATCGGCCAACTTTATCATTTAATTTAGTTTTATTAAATTAAATCAACTACAATTTAAAGTTGATATACATGTATTCAATGGTGACATAATCACAAGTACAGGCTGAGCTTGTTATAAAAATCATTCAAGTGGTTTTAAAGAAATTTAGGAAAATGCTCAAATCTCACTAACAAGTGCTTAGTCACAAATGCACAGTCTCATTAAAAAATTCATTCTCATTTATACGGAGACAGCCCCTAAAACACTCAAGGTAGCTAACTAATAGATAAATAAAGATTGTGGCGTATCTTAAGTCATTTTATAAGCTTGCTATATAGTACTGTGAAGATGACTTCCTCTCAGGTTGTATAAATGTCAGTCTCCACCAACAACAGTCTTTCTCAAGACTACACTCACCCAGATGATCATAGCAACTCACTGTCATTCATCTGTTGATTCTTAAAGGTTTTTGATTTTGAGCTCACCCCTGAGGAGATGTCAACAATTGAGTCATTTAACAGGCCGTGGAGAGCTTGTGTTGTCAAAGCAGTTGTAAGTATATATTACCATGCCAGGGTGGATCCAGGGGTTGTTCTGCGGCCTACTGAACACACCCATACACCTTAATTACTCTTATGCCTCTTAAAGAAGCGTTTATGAAGTCATAATATTGCTGTATGCATTCTTCATTTGAGACACCCCCTTAAAACTTCCTGCTTGTGGGACACCCCCTTAACAAATTTCTGCTTGTTGGACACCCCCTTAACAAATTCCTGCTTGTGGGACACCCCCTTAACAAATTCCTGCTTGTGGGACACCCCCTTAACAAATTCCTGCTTGTTGGACACCCCCATAACAAATTCCTGCTTGTTGGACACCCTCCTTAACAAATTCCTGCATGTTGGACACCCCCTTAACAAATTCCTGCTTGTTGGACACCCCCTTAACAAATTCCTGCTTGTGGGACACCCTCCTTAACAAATTCCTGCTTGTGGGACACCTTCCTTAACAAATTCCTGCTTGTGGGACACCCTCCTTAACAAATTCCTGCATGTTGGACACCCTCCTTAACAAATTCCTGCTTGTGGGACACCCTCCTTAACAAATTCCTGCTTGTGGGACACCCTCCTTAACAAATTCCTGCTTGTTGGACACCCCCCTTAACAAATTCCTGTATCTGCCCCTGCATGCTATAATGATGAATACAGTTGTTCACTGTCCTTATATGTCACAATGCACTAAAAATGTAGAGATTTAGAATTCCTAAAAAAGTTAGGCCTAAAGATAAATCGGAAATTATTGCGTGCTTTACAAACAGACAACTGTTTTACAGGTTACATTAAAACCCGCGTGTAAGAAACTAGTGATTTAAAAATCCTGCTGGCAGACCTTAGTCTTATTTTTCTGGTCAACTATATCTCCTTCATAGAAATTGAGAACCTAGGCTCAGCCTAAATTGCCAATAATTACCTCAAAATACAAGAACCGATTTTGTTAGACTTAAAAAAATGTTTTGGTGTTGGTCTGTCAAGAGATCAGACCAATAATAAGCTGACCTAGCCAACTGGGCAACGATTGTAATATACAAATATATACTAATTGTACTATAATTATTTACACTTCGACAGATTGATGGCAAAGAAATTGAAAGAGATGCACATCATCCTCATTACCCCTTCAATATTCCATATTAAAACTGTTAATCTTGTAATGTTTTAAATATATACAACTTGTCAAAGCGAATATTAATTAAAGTTTTCAAAACTGATGAGAATAGAAGTAGCTAATTTTGTAAATGATTTTTCCACGTAAAATTAATAATAAATTTAAATTGTCAATGGAAACCAGCGATTACCGTAACTAGTATGGAGTGCGTCGGTAAGTGATGAAATACAATTACTGTGACATTAAAAATGATTAATTAACTTTTCTGACATTTAGTGTTTTTTCACTCCAAAAAATGTTAGTAAAGTTAAGTGTGTACTCTTATTTAACGGAGTCTCGGCTGGACCAACACTCAGGGTCTGATAAAACGAATGAGGAGAAAGTGCTGCCTTTGTAATTACATCTACAAATGGTACCTGACTTAACGTCACCCGACTGACCAATATCGGAGGGACGTAAAAAGCACTAAGGACGTAAAGAAACTCTGGCGGTGACCATCGTTAATGTTTGAGCTTTGTAATAATGATTTCTTAATGGGATTTGTGGCAGGGGATAAGGGATTCTTAGGGGATTGGATTTGGTGTTGTCGTGTACCTCTCCTTCGGGCGAGTCAGTAAAAGAATGTCAGATCAAGAATGTCAGGTCAAAGATTGATTCGGAGATTAAAAGTGAAGTTATTTCAATGAAAGAAGTAAATTTTCTGTTACACAAGAGGATTTTCATTGCAACTATCCACAAGTTCCCTTCTTGCAGAGTCTTACCTTTTCCCCGGTATTTGTTCTTTTTCTCTTCAACCCACTGGGACAATACCGGAGAAAAGGTAAGACTCGGCTAGAAGGGAAATCCACAAGTTTATTGAGTGGGTCCTGAAGGGGGCCGGGGGTCCTAATCCTATTTTCCCAGCCCAAATTAAACCCAAATCCCAGTTGAAATTTCATAGTCCCAGCATGGTTTGCTCAAATCTCAATCTCATTCCCATTTTTCTATTGTTTCTTTGACTACGAGTCCCAGTCCCAGTGCATGAAATCCCATTTCTCAGCCCTCCAAAAAGGCAAATCCCAATTCCCATTTTACCCCTTCAGAACCCTCTATTGAGAGAGGAGTTGCAAGGAAAATTGCCTAGTGTAACGTACCAAAACTTTCTCGAAATTTCGTTCGGTCTCAACCCGTTGTGAGAAGTAGAATCTAGTTCTACCTTTCTCGTCAAAAATTGTAAGGCATTGCCTCGAGTAAATCCCCTCATGCAACCTGTCTCGCAACGACTTGCACTGGCGTTTTCCACGGAGACTTAACCATTGTGCATCAAAATGCGGATTAAAATACGAACAAGCCAAGCCATGAACACATGCTTGCGACAATGTTTTTTCTTATTGTTCCAAATTGTGGAAAAATTACGGTTTTTCGACTCATATTAATCTTCTTTTCAGAGGCGTAGCTAGGAGTTTTTTTAGAGGTACGCACCGTTATTTTAAAGCGTTATTGAAGTTTTTTTCTGAAATTCATGCATTATTTATGAGCTATCAGTCCAATCAGTGTTGTCTATTTCGGTCACATGACCGATTTTTATACTTTGGTAAAGATCGATGCATAGAGTCATGACTTAGGATATCTATTCTTCGTTCTATTTATCCATCGCACAATAGAACAGTAGCATAAACAATAGAGGACAATACAGGACGTAGGTGTTGGATTACATGTACCCTAAAACATGACGGGTCTAAAAGTGCGGCACTTCATGATCGTCACAGCGGTTTATTGCATAGCCCGACCGAAGATCATGGCAAAATGAAGGGATTGTTAAATGCACTTTGTCGCGCGGCGGCTACAGCGATTCTCCAAATTCTGCGAACTCAGACACTTCAACGGCTTGCTGTGAAATTGGTTTTTCGTTGCCGTCGGTCAAGACTTATTAGTGGGCATCTTTTATATTTTTGATCGGCGGCAGTGAAAAACCAAATTCCAACGGGCAACTTGCAACTACCGAGTTTGCAGAATATTGAGAATTGCAGTAATATATTTATGCGTTAGCGGCAATCAAAACTAAAAAATTAACAATCTGAGTAAAGGCCCAGTTACACTGTGCAATTTTTACAGCATTTTGTCTCGCAACAGCGTTGCGAGATAAAAATAGCGTTTTGCAGTTGCAAGAACGGGGTATGTTACACTGGGCAATGTTTTGTGCAACTTGTCTCGCAATGGCGACGGTAAGGGACTGGGATAAACACGACGCATTGAAAAAGGGAATGCTATTGGTTGGTTACACAAATCGTTTCGAGACAAGTTGCTTGACGGGTTATACACTGTGCAATGCGATGAAAGTTGCTGCAACCCGCGTTGCGAAAAGTAGAACTGCAACGCTAAGCGCAACGAAAAATGTAATTTGTGACAATCGGAGATTGTAGTAAATGAATATTTTGCCGGCACGTAGAGTTATGCTCGTGCGGCTACAGCGATGGGTCCTTTGGGATAAGGGAGCAGTATATAAATTAGGTGAGGGCGTTAGTGAGCCATCTACGGTCAGCTTCGCCGCGTTCCGTTACAGTTTAAATTGTTCTCCTTACATATATCTTTGTATTTTAGACACATATCTCTTTACTCTCGATACATAATACTGATTGCATTTTAACTATAAGTATTTGTAAACATATAATGTATATATAACGTGTGTATGTTCTTATATAAATATTGTAATCCTAAATCCCCAAGGAAGCATCTTGGCTCGGTTGGGGCTACACGTTCCCATTTTTCCCAAGTGGTTTTTGGGTTTTCGTGTCCGGCTTTGATGCATAGGTTAGATCTTTGTACTATATAGTTATATCAAATATTTAATAAAGATCTATGTGGGCGTGGCTGACCGACCTGCCCAAGCGTCAGAGTGTTGTTGTGAAGTCATAAGTCGAAGTGTAGTCAAAATAAATGCGAGACAACCACTGTTACGCTGTGCAATTCTTCAGCATTCTGGCATTTGAAGTGAAAAGAATTCAGATTTCAATTAAATTTTATCTTTATTTTTTTCCATTTCCTCAGGTACGCACGTGCATATTGTCGTACAGGTAGCTACGCCCCTGTTTTTAATTCCATGTTACCGATGCCTTTGTTTGCAAAGTTTAATGTTTAGCCTAATATTGATCCCACAAGGCTTCCGATATAAATAACCATGAAAAAAAAAAAAAAAAAAAAAAAAAAAAAAAAAAAAAAAAAAATTAAAAAAAAAAAAAAAACGCAATTGTTTAAACAACCAATAGCATTTCAGCTTTTATACGGGTAGTTACGATAAATGAAGAAAGAGCGCATTTCACGGCATTTGTTAAAAAAAATCATTGTCGTCACTACAAAGGCGACGCAAACGCAGAAACTGTTAAAGGGAATAGAATTGCGGGTATGCTTAGGATGCGAAGAAGAATACAATAAATATGAGTGCGAATCCGTAGGTTTATAATAAACGCTAGCACTAAGACGGTTAGCAGTTACACTAACAGAGATATCTAGAAAAGTTATGGAGGTTTCACTAATTTCCCAAGTGAAGTCAAGTGAAGGGTGAAAGGAATTAATGTATGAAATAAAAGTCTCTAAATCAGGTCTACTGCAAGATGTAGCACTAAAACAGTCGTCAATGTAGCGACCAAAAAGTTCAGGTTTGGGACCAGAGTATTGTCGAAAAATCTGTTCTTCAATAAAACCCACAAACAAATTAGCGTAACTAGGACCCATCTTGGTGTCCATAGCCACGCCATTGATTTGTTTGACATAACGATCAGCAAAAGAAAAACGAAGTGTAAGAACGAGTTTAGCCAAGCGTAGTAAAGTGGCAGTACTAGGTTCTAGAACAGGGCGGCGATCGAAAAAATGTTTAAGAGCACGAAGCCTCTTGTCATTAGGAATGACGGTATAAATAGATTTGAAATCCATAGTAAATAGGAAATTGTTTGAATTTTTCCAACTGAGCTAACCGGGCGGCGGTTTAAAGTTTCACTGAAGTGCAACAAAACTTAATCACCAGGAAGCTGACTTACAGAACAAATTTATTAGAAAGTTTGGGCATAATCGTAGCATTTGTTGACGAGAAATAGCTTTAACTGCAAAAAGTGTTTACAATTAGAGCAACATACCGTAATATTAATTTTGAAAAATTACTATACTGAATAGTTTGAAAAAACTTACTTTCGGAGCCGAAACGAGGGGGGGCTCAGCCCCCTCAAATTTTCGTGTGGGGGGCTAGAGCCCCCTCGTTCCCCCTGCTCCGCCGCCCCTGCAATTGGAAGAGTCTGTACTATAGGTAGCATACGGGAATCAAGATAACTAGAGATAAGTTCAGTAGGAACAGCTACATGCAGAAACAATAGGACGCTGGATTGATAGATTTGTGAATTTTTGTTATCGGCCGCCCAGGCCAGGCAGGTTACATACCAGAAGTACCTGAACATTTTTGAGAATGAGACTATCCACGGTTTTCGAGGTGGTACGGCAATTTTTCT
>JANTNT010145529.1:0-10466 GCA_024752375.1 Entacmaea quadricolor
ATGTGACAGTTGAGTTTCCTGAAGGAGCTGTTGATGAAACAGTCAATGGAACCATGAAGGTTTGTAAAATAATTGATTAGGTCTTCTGTATGTAATGATGTGACAGTTGAGTTTCATGAAGGAGCTGTTGTTAAGTCAATAAATATAATGGAGCTACGAAGATTTGTATAATAATAAAGTTTTTTTATAATTATTTATCAGTTGCTGCCGATGCCAGACATCCTTGATATAGGCATGACTGCTTATCCTGGTCCAATAATTTCTATCGATGGATTCAAGGACATTCATTTTAAACAACCCGTTAAGATCAGACTAAAACACCCACATCCCGAGGGATATCCTTCTGGTCAGGTTCGCATATTTTGTATGGAAGACACGAAAGATTCTTCGCATAAGTGGAAGGATGTCACCGAACAAGTCCGTTGTGTTGAGCATGATTCGTTTATAGAGCTAAATGTGGATCACTTTACTGTGTAATGACACATTTTACCTAGTTACAACTGAAGCAGGTCAAACCTACCCCCTACCACAATATTTGAAGATTCAGTTTATTGTTTGAAGTTCGATTTCATTCTTCGTTTCAATGTTCAGCAATGAATCCAAATTTTATTATTTATTACAGTGGCGGATCCAGGGGGTCTTCAGGGGGTTCTCTAGAACCCCCCTTTCCTCCTTCATGAAGGTTAATGCTACCGATTATTTATATTTTTTGAAAATTGGTATCATATTCGATACACAAGTCCTAAAATAAAGAGACTAGACTGGGGACATATCTAAGCAGTATTTCAGGAATTTATTAACAAAAGTGGGTGTGGTTGCCATAAAAAAAATCGGTCCCATTCCACAGTTCGGTGATTTTCGTAGTTTTTATAGGCGCACAGATGTCAACCGTTTCTGCTCCGCCAATGAAAATCCTTGTATAGTAGAGCCTTGCGCGCGCAATAGCATCAACTTCCGGTTACTAATAATAGCCAACACAGTCATCAATACAGGATTTCCGTTCTATTAGTATTATGGTCTCTCGAAGTAATCAAATTTTGAAAATTGAACCCTCCTTTGAAAACCCTGGATCCGCCCCTGTATTAGAATAAGGAACTAATCTCGATTTCTCATAATAAGCAAAGAATTTACGAGGCAAATATGATTCGTGATTTAGCAAAACTACGCATGGGATAAATATGTTCTATAATTCACAACAAAACTGTTCTTGAAATTATTACACACTCTAAATTCACTGTAAGATTCAAACGGGTAATTTCAGCCAGACTTTGACCCACAAATGAATCTTTTCTAGGCTGTATGAAAGGAAATTAAAATGTACTCGAGCTGAGGAAATAAGCTAGCGATAATTTAGACAATTTTTGGAATAAAGACGTAGTGAGAGTAACCAGATTTTCTACAATCGAATTTCAAATACTAAACTAAATCTTGAAATTTTGGGTCGTGCGCTTGACAGCAAGGATAAATGTAATATTCACAATACGCATTTATTTATCTATGTATTTATGTATAGTTCATTTATTTAAGTATCTAAATTACCATACCCTTAAACTAATCCTATATTCTTATCCTGGCTTTTATTGTGTATAAGAACGGTCTTCAGGTGTTCAGGTTTTCCTCCGTAAAAATCAACGCGAGTTGAGCGTTGTGTGTAGAGAATGGAGTTTTCATTAACCCATGAAACAAAGTGTATTTTATAGAATGTAATTGTTATTTCATTCTTATCGTTCATTTACTTTTTTTTATTTTTTGACAAGATTTTGGCCATGGATATATTCAGTTCCTATAATCTTGGTGGCTCCGCTCTACCTATATTTGCTTTCCGCGCCTGAAAACGTTTGTTTTGGTGTGTTTAAAGGAAGTCAAGCATGCAGTACTGAAGCCTTAACAGTTACGCTGGTGTGTTTTTCTAATTACAACAATTTGGATGTTACAGATAATTTAAAAGGTAAGTATAACAAAGGAATTGATTTATAAATGCAAGGAAGAAGGATATACCGTTGTACAAGAATCATTGGTGGCGTAGCGACTGGCCTTGTGGTAAAACGTTTGCCTCTCTGCAGCTGTATTGCAAAGTACTACAACGTAAAATAATCGTAAAATAATCGATTTTATTAAAGATATATTCTTCAACTAATTCATAAAAATCTATATAATCACAATTTAAATGAACATAAATAATTCAATTATTCAAAGATTTGGGCTTTACGAGATTGACATCGGCAACAGCAAAAAAACGTATGCGACCCAATGACAAAGCTTACACCAAGATAGAGGGATTTATGAAGAAGGTGACAACAGAAGATGTTTTCCTTAAGTAAGTTGAAAGAATTTTACAAATAAAAGTTGGATCACTAAAATATTCCTCGGTTTTTGGGTTACATGGCTTATTCTAAAACATAGTTTTGACATCTTTTAGATTCCTAAAAAACGAAGTTTACTTTCAAGATCTGGTCATTTGTAGAAAACCAAAAGATGAAGACGTTGAGGAAGTCCAAGAAAGCCCGGATGAACTTGTCGAACACTTGGATCTTTACTTCTTGAGAAACAAGAATGATGATGTAAAGCATAACTTGTGCAAATTAACTATCGAGAAAAACAGGATATTTCCAAGCGAAGAGACAAGTAGTTCTCCGGTAACATAGTGTGCATTGGTGTTTAAAATTTAAATAATTATGTAATAATTTGTTACCATTATTCGTAACTATAACTTATAAGCTAAATGTTTTAGCATCGTTAAGCATCAAATTATTAGCCGACAAAAAAAGCTGCCAAAGCTTTGAAAATAGCAATTTAATGTAAATATATGCTTCTGGCAATATTATAAATTGAACTGAAGGTTAAGATAAACGTTAAGACTA
Organism: Entacmaea quadricolor; assembly: GCA_024752375.1. Classification (NCBI taxonomy): domain Eukaryota; kingdom Metazoa; phylum Cnidaria; class Anthozoa; order Actiniaria; family Actiniidae; genus Entacmaea; species Entacmaea quadricolor. The sequence goes on from JANTNT010145529.1 coordinate 2,862, forward strand.
GTGTGAATTTTTATATTTTGTCTACAAACCACTAACAAGTCAATGCGTTGTATCCCTCATTAAAAAGAAAGTCTTCAATTCTGACTGGATATAAGATAAAGTGACCTTGAATTTTCATGTTAATGTTAAACATTCTCGTTTTTGCTTTTGTTATAACAAACCAATGCCTTTTCTCCTTAGGTTCCAGTTCGATATGTTGGTCTTGAAAGTGTAACACCATCCCCTTCAGGTATAAATACTCGAAATATAGTGATGGCAACAAGCTTGTAAAAACAAAATAATGACTTTATTAACGTGTCAGTGCTTACCTAGTTTACACAACAGTGCAGTAATAGCAGTTATGTACGGCTGAGCCCGCGGACAAAAATTCTTTTATCTTAAGATCATTCAAGCGAGGCATCGGGTCTATACAATGCCTTCGGTGTATGTAAAACCGCTGATAGTCGTACTAACAGCTATTGAGGACACCTATCTACTTCTCAAGAGTGGTTTTCACAAAACCGTGGAACAAAGTGTACTAATAAAGTGTAATAGTCAGATAAATACAATGGAAAACAAAAGAATTTGAGTGTAATAATGCGTAATACGCTAAAGTGTTTGAAAACCATTCTAATATAAAATGTTAAAACTTTCACCTAAGCCCCCGGCCGGTTATACTCTAAAATATACTAAGATAAGAATTAAAAATATATCCTAAACAATATACCAAAATAATTTAACTTAATCTAACATTTTAAACTAAATCTTTGGTCACAGTCCAGCCCATGACGGTTTATTTAGCTGCAGCCCAGCCATCCCTGCATAGTAGGAGTGATTAAACCATAGCCAAATTTCTCGATACTGAGACCAATTCTACGAAATAAATAAAATTTGTATCTTCTACTTTCTAAGTGTTACACAAATGGCAATTCTTACATTTCTCCGAGATGAGATTTTAGGTCAGTTTTCCCGTTTCACGACCAATAAAATTGCGTCTTAGTAATCGAATGACAGTTTCTTATCCAATCATATACTTAATCAAAATTTGACAAACTCGAGAAGGGCTTTCAAAAATTAAACAAACGATTCAAGCTGGAAAAAATGGTTTACTACGGTCAAAAATAACGAAAAAATCGAAGTAGGTGCGTTTCTTACGGCTGTGTATTTTTACTCGTCACTTGCATTCTCGTCAAAATACATAGCCGTATTAGGTGCTTAGCCGACCAATAACCTATATTTATTGACTGAATATATACCACATTTTGAAGACAATGTTTAATGTACAATTAAAAAATGTTATTCATATTTCATGTCTACACAAGCAGGTTTTCGATAATTCCTTAGCAGATTATTGACAATTTGCTTTTGTACACGACGAAAATTTTTTGACAAGCATTGTTTTTGAAAAGCTAGCAGGCCTGCATGCTGTTGAAAAGCGCTAGCAGACTTGCCAACGTAAAAAAATTGCTTTGCTTATATAAATGTCGCCTCGTTTGATCAATAGCATTACCGAGTACCATAATTTTAATTTGCTAATTTTTCTTTTTTCATTCGGCATGTTAACTAAGACTCTCAAAGTCAGGAAGTCATCGCCTTTGTTGAAAAACAAGATATTTGGTTGCAACTAACGTCCAAGACAGCAACACAAATGATTGTCGACCATCTTAAAATGCCAGAGAGATTATCGATGGAAAAACCTTCACCTGAAAAGATGAAACAGTTTCGACAAATTTGTCAAATTTGCCTAACAAAAGGAAAACAAGACATCGTAAAAGAATTAAGAAGTTTGGTTCAAAGTGGGACAACAGGTAGGTAGTCATGGTAACAAAGAGGATTTTAAGTTATCAACAGTGAGCTGAGATTTAGGACTCAAATAGATCCCATTAGAATGGTCGCCATCCATGTTTACTTTCCAAACTTATTTATATAACAAACACTATAAAAATAGGATTTTTACAAAGTTGTGAATGCTATAGCATGGAATCTCATATCATATTAGAATCTCGCGCGCTGATTGGCTTAGAGGTAGGGGGTGGATTTAGCGTGGAATTCAACTCCAAAAAGCTGAATTCAACGTTACACAGGGAATCCATGCAGACTGACAAGAATTCAAATTCAAAATAACACAAAAATAAAGGGAAAAAAAAAAAAACAAAAAAAAAACTATGTCTACTATGGGATTCAAGGAAAATTCATCGGATGACGAGGGAATTCCGCGTTGAATTTCACTCGAAAAAACGATATCGCACTTGTCACTTCGCGACTTGTGCGATATCATTTTCTCGTGAACTTTAACGTGGAATTCCCTCCTCGTCAAATGAATTTTCCTATATAATGCTTTCCTCGAGATTGAAATTTAAGCCTTTAGTGTTAGATTTGGTGTTCACGAGTAGCCACGTTTTAATTGGTGCTTCTTAAGAGGCATACTCTGTAAAATTCGAACCTGGGCCCCCATATAGGACAGCTTGTCCGCCAATCAATACATTTCTTAGAAAATTTAATAGGTTTTGAAAGGCTGTATCTTGTTCAATATTGATTCGATTAACATCAGAATTTGGATTTTTGTGTAGCTCGACAAGCTCTTTCGATGATCTAGGTCTTAATGAAATAGGTCTTGTGTTGCATTGGTTATGGCTATATTAAAGGACTAGCTCCAGGTCGGCACTCACGGCTTGAAATCCGGCAATACAATTTGTTTTTGTCAAAAAAACCGCAATACCTAATTAACATTGCAAGTATTTCGTGACATTTAAATTTTTTTCTTGATAACTTCAAAAATGCAATATTTAAAAAGAGCACAAAAATTAGTTGTAGACGAAAGTTTGGAGCCATTTTGACGAATAGCGCCGAAGTTTCGAGCGATTTTATTTGTAATTTTCTGGGCAAAGTGATGCCCACATTTCCTTATAAAAAGGCCAACTTTGGTTGCTCGTAATTTCGGCGTAATTCATCAAAATGACTTGAAATTTTCTCATGTTACTAATTTTGGTGTGCTCTTTTCAAATATAACAATTTTGAATTTGTGGAGAAAATATTTAAATTGTCGCGCAATACCTGTAAATTCCCCATTAATTATCGGGGAGCGGACAATTTCGATAAACAACAATGTATTTGGTGAGCTCGCAACGCCGCCTATTTAATTTCGCCCAGTTTTAATTTTTAATTTTTGCAACCAAAGTACTTCTAGCAGAATGGACGGCTTCTGAATCGACATACCAATGCCACTTATAGGACTTTAAAATCACACTAAATTTTAAACTTTTCCGAATACCCTAAATTGATTACATTTAAACGGCTTGCTCGACATCTCATTTTTGTTTATTTTCAAATCGTTTTACATTTTTTGATAGACGAAAGAACGTTCTTTGACTTGGTAATTAAAAGAAATTTTAAAACTTAAAGGCAGATTTTTTATTGAGTTCAGAAAACTCCCTTTATTAGTAGAGATAATCAGTCATCAGATACCCTAAAACCGACCCCCCCAAGTTTTGAGGAAATATTTTTTTTCAACCTAAAACTATCCAATCCGTTATTAGGACCACAAATCGAGATTACATGCCAAATTTCAGCCAAATCGGTATTCCCACCTGGCCGCGACTTTTTATTTTGGCACGATCCTCACAGAGTATGCCTCTTAAATGGCAATGCAATTTTTTTTTTTTTTGAAAAACTGTTTATTTAGTAAATGTTGCGGTTTTTTTAAAGGTCCTCTTGTACTCGAAAATACACATTATCAAAATATGGAGTTCACTGCACGACAGAATTTCACTAGATATTTAAGCGGTAAGAAAACTGGAATCTTTCATTTTTGGGTTTTCAAGTTTATATTATTTATTTATTCGTTAAAATTATTGCAAAAAACATATTTACAGCAACATTCAAATTTCTCATGCGTTGACATGTTCCTATAGCTAACATCAATAAGAGTTCAACCTAAAAGTGCTGTCGTCAACGTATGCGCACTGCTTAATGTCAGTTGTTTGTTTTGATTCCAAAAATTGTTAAAATATTCCGTAAGGGACTGGTCATAAAGTATGGGGGGGAGGTGGCCTGGAAAAATCAGAACTCTCAATAACCAAATTTTAGCAGCCTACCCTTTAATCCACACACAAATAAAAGTGACGTACCTATCCTTGAATGGCTGCACACAAATTAATGACCCACCCTCATTACCTCCATATAGCTAAAAATTTGTAGGAAACCTTGAACTAATCTGACAGAGAAGTTGTCTCATTAGTCCTCAAGCCAAATAAAAAAAAGCACTTGCTTTATAATGTGATCACTTACTTCCTTGGTAGCAGAGGTGGTGGACTGGTTTTAAATGTGGAAGGGGTGGTTGAGTTAACATCCCTCCACTTCATGTTGGAATTTGTTTTGTAATTTAATGCGAGCGAAGCGAGCAAATTGTTTAACCTTTTTCCCCCCTAATTAAGCTTTTTACTTCAAGCAAAGTGAGGATAACTTTGCACTTCAAAGGATCTCTCATGCAAACAGCAAGCATATTACTGTTAAAATTGTTATGCAAGCATAGTGAGCAATGTTTGAAAATGAAACATTTTCCTGTTTGAAGTATTAAAAACAGGTACAGAAGATACTACATTGTAAAAACATAAAATTTTCTGTCAGCCAATTTAATATACATAACAATTTAGCATGGCTCAGCCCATTTTCTTACATGGTTTCTTTTGGCCCACTCCTTTTTACATGCTTAAAAATGACCAACATCTTTTTTTCCAACCCACCCACTATACTTTATGACCAGTCCCTAATTTTTGGCCCTCAAAGAAATAAACCTGAATCGATTTAAAAAAATGTTTCTTACATATATAGCTATTTCCAAAAAAGGGTGACGGGGCGAACGGCGAATGGCGATCGGTTATTGGCGATTGCACGAACCGAAAGGAACTTTAAAATTTAATGTCTGCACTACCTTTTAAGGTCTTTGCTGAATGGTGTAGACATCTTTTAAGTACTTATGAAATGAATATGAAGATATTCTAGGTGCCCCACAGTTACTTTCGGTCGTGCAATCACCATTCGCTGTTCGCCCTGTCAACCTTTTTTGAAATAGCTGTATCTTGTGCTATAAATGAATGAAAAGAGAAAGATGAGGTCAGAAATTTAAGTTTTAGCGAGATAAATGACCACTATCATCATCATTTACTTCTATATTATTAAACAAGTACAAGTTGTTTTTCCATGTTCCGTTCAGAAATACAGCACTTAGCACTCAAGAAGTGTAAAGAGCACTCACTTTCTTTCAGTCTTACTCTCGTCTTTCTTCTATAACGGAAAAAGCTGATATATTTGAGACTAATATCTATTTCACGGGCAACTGATCTCTTTACTAATTAATTAATTTATTTTTGATTCTGTAGTTAAAATTGCCATTGTTCTTATAGGTCAAGACTTGTGGAAGAAATTAGCTGAAAAGTTAAAAATTCCATCTTCTCAATTTGATTTCTTTGCTAAGATGGATAATTCTGCTGAAAGTATATTAAAGGAAGTATGTGAAAGGCGAATGTTAACTGTGGGAGAATTGTATAATATTCTCTGCAGTATTGATGCTAAAGGAGTTGCTGACACTTACCTGTAGTGACTTTAGAAAATGGTTTGTAAACGATACAACGTCCTCCAACAATTTTTTGGGATACCATTATCATGAGGTTAAATCTACAAGCTAAACAGAGTTGATTATAGAACGTATGCGCATGCGTCAAATATTCTGCGACAACAGGAAAACCCATGAGGCAATAGCAAACAATGGGAAACGTCATTATATGGCTAATATAGACTAAAATTTTGATGTCCGATAAACTAATCCGACATTAGAGTTTAGGATTCACATTTTGCCAATTTGATCACGTATAACGTAACCATAGCAACTATGTCAGCTACAACAAATACCATTTTCTTCAAAATTAAAAACACGGTTTTCCACGGTGAATTTTTTTTAAAATTTGGTTTAAGTTATCTTTCATATGACGAGAAATGAAAAGATTCGGTACTACAAAGTACAGGATTTAAATAATTGGGAAATTTTGATTTTTTTAAATAAAAAGTTTTCCATAGTACCAAATTCACTAAGATTTTGTCAGTTGCCTAATAGTGTAATCAAGAAAAACTGTAGAAATTTCAAAATATTTTACCGTGGATGTCTACCTTAATTTTATGATGTCAGATAGGCAATTAAAAAGGGGGTCACACTTGATTTCGGAGCTAGATGACTTTAAAGTTCGTTTTTCTCGTTGAAATTTGCTTAAGAGCCTTCCATGGTAAGTCAAGAATAATGGCCAATATTTTAAAACAAATTGAAACATTTCTGAAACCTCCCTTTAAACAGTTATCAAATATCTTAATGAATGATATTATCGATATCTGGAAAAAATTGTAGACACATACAAATAGCTGCTAACTTTTGGGTCATATTTGGAGCGGCTATCAAGAAATATTCGAAGACGTTTTCCCACGAACTTAGGTCGACATTTTCGTCTTAATGTGTGTTTTCGTTGTGTTTTAAACCCCCTTTTTTTCCTCCAAAATACTCACAGATCGATGTATTTAATAAGAATCATGAAAATTTTATGAAATAAAAAAGGGGTCACCGACCTTTTTTGCAAGATAATTCCAAATAACGTTTCGGCTCCTAATGTTTATACTTTAAGTCAGAAAAGTCAGGCGTTCCTCGCTTATACAGAAAAAGTCCGCGTTCGTGTGTAGAAAGAATGCGCAGATAAAATGGCCGCGAATTTACTTAAATTACGATTTTGAAGAACTCTTGAAAAACTTTTACGCTGAAGTACACGAGATAGACATTTTATACAGGAAGCCTTTATATGAGCCCGGGATTTATAACTGTTGACTCGTTTTTTTAGCCCTGTATTCAACCAGAGTATTACGCGAAAATCACGTGGTATTTACCCTATAATTTTTTTTTCTTTTTCCGATTTTCGGAAAGGGCACGGAAAAAAGAAACATCGTTCAAAATTAGAGCATGGGCAGAAATTTGCTACAGCATGGCCGACGAGCATGCGCACTTCATGCGTCGCAGGTCAAAAAAACATGGCGGCTTAACAAGAGAATGACTGCGAAATGATATTAAATTCAAGATTACTAGCTTACGGTAATATATGGCTCACCTCTACACATCTAGAAACATTCGTATTCCCTCCAACTCTAAGTAGATTGTAAACATTGTCCACTGTAATGAGCGATTCCTCGGACCGAAAGCCGTAAAATCTCTAAAATTCGTTCCCCATAAATGCCTTTAATCACAGAACCTCTGAAGTAGGCCGGGATCATCTGCTCATTAGTTCGTAGGATCAATTGATGGACAACCTCTACACATCGTAACTCAGATCGATAACCAAACATCATTTCTACGTGGATTTCGTTGCATAATATCAAGAAACTATGCGGACAAATCCTTTCAAAAACTGGTAAATAATAGATAGACTCCATAACTTCACTTTCGTCTGACCAGGAGACAAAATTATCACTGAAAACTCCTCATATTCGAGCAAGCTTTTCCAATTACCTTCATGTGTTATTAAGCAATTCCGAGCGGCCATTTTGATTTGAATTGGCCGTTAAAGACTGGATATTAGACTATTTTAGATTAAATTG
>JANTNT010145640.1:0-10464 GCA_024752375.1 Entacmaea quadricolor
ACAAATTTAGGTTAAAAAATAATATTTAATTGCAAATATGAAAAAACTGCTGGTCAGCGGTTTTTGCGATGTTTATCGTTAATTATCTCCATTAAATGCACGATGACCCCCAATTTTTTTTCCAGAAATCAATAGCTCTCATCCTAAAAAGAAATTTCCAAAAAAATTGGGTCGCAATTAGTGGCCACCATCCTTAAATCATACTTTTTTAAATCGAAATTTAATGCTGATTTCAAATATGAAAATAAAGAAAAAGGTGTCCCGAGGTGGTTTTTGAGATATCGAGGATTAATTCATGCGGCGTACTTGCAAAATTTTGACGGAAAACGGGCAAAAACCAAATGCGGTCTTGAAAGATTCATAACTTGAAAGTAAATCTATCTTTTGAAAAAATTTCTCAGGAAACCTAAATTATACATCGTATTATGAACATAAATCGGATTTAACGAAGGTTTGTGAGAAAAACCAATAAAATTTTAATATTTTGTTCCTTCCATGGCTATAATTTTTGGCTAAAACGAGCTCCAAAAATGTACAAATCTGGCTTATTTTATTAGCAAAACCCATGAACGTTTTTTCTAATTTTGAAGGAAGATTCTTTTTTACATGCTCTTTCTGAAAATCGAAAAAATAGGGTCCCGTGCAAAATTTGGGGTTTTTGGGCTCTTGAAGTTCAAAATGGCAATGGTTCCTTATAAAAATTTTAAACGTCGTCATGGAAACTCAGCGGTATTCGTGCGCCTCCGTAGGCTGGTATCGAACGTTTAATAGTAGGCAGTCACCTTAATAGAGTGGCTGCAATAAACAGGTGGGAACAAAATATAAGATTCAATTTTAAATAGTCGAAAGAAGTCAAAATAATGAACTAAGTGTCTACCAATGTCTATTAGAGTAATATCTGTTGCACGGGTTTATTGCAATCACTCTCAGTACTGTTATTCTGTTTCTAGTGCTACGTAGTCTCTTTAGTTTAATTACTAAGTATTATTTATTAATATAAAAGGACTAAAAAGTGAGAGTTTACCGAATGCTTAATTACAGGCATATAGCATACTTAAAGAGGCAACTAACATCGCTGATGCTGTTATGTATGAAGCACAATCAGCATCACGTTTATCTGAGGTGGGTAGTAATGTTTTGACACTTGTCTTATTAGGTATAAACATTATAAACCCTGTATAAGAACGCTTATTTTTCCAAGGCATCCGGACGACTAGAGCGATATCGATATTCTTGTCCAATTTCTCGTCAGACTATGATTTTCCAATAAATGCAGATAGTAAGTCTTTCAATAACATAAAGTATATGTAAACCCTCTTTACATTTAGCTGAGTATAGTTTTGCCGCCATGTCTTGTAGATAAGGATGATCAGTCTTCCAGTTCAGCGAGAGGCAGTCGAGGTTCATCTCGACCTAACAGATCTGATGGTCCACATGTTCTTACTTCACTCACAAGATAACCGCACTAGAAGAAAACTAGAGGCTCGTAAAGGTAGCATGCAAAAGGTACGTACATACTCCCTTGGAATGCCTCGCCAACGAAAAAGCGACCTTTATCACCTATTTTCGGCACCCGGATGGCTCAGTTGGATAGGCGTTGGTCTGTTGTACGGGAGATCGTTGTTCGAGTCCAAGCCGGACCAACACTCAGGGACTTAAAAAACAACTGACGATAACGTACTGCCTTTGTAATTACATCTACAAATCGTTATACTCTCAAGTGACTTGGATGATCACTTAAATTGGCGGTCCCGTCTCTCCATACTTCACCTAACCAATATCCAAATGACGTAAAAGAACCACTAAGGAAGTAAAGAAACTCTGGCAGTGACCATCCTTAGGGTCTGAGCTCTTTGCTAATGATTCTGAATGGGATTTGTGGGATGAGTTAAGGGATTCTTAGTGGATGGGATTTGGTGTTCTCGTGTCCTAATGTATTGCACCTCTTTTCGGGAGAATCAGTAAATAAGCAAGTAAATAAAAGATTAGGTTTTATTATAGGTTCGACACAGTTGGGATAATTTGTTTTGGGTAAATGGCGAAATATTTTGATTCATAGTGAGGCTGGAGTTGAGCTTGCTATGATCGAGACTTATAAACTATTGTTAAACGTGATCAAAATAGTCTAGCAAGCTCAACTCCAGCCTCGCTTTGATGCAAAGGCCTGGTTGCCTTTAGAGATGGCGGGAGGAACTGTAAATGGCCTTTTTCAAGATACAATCGAATGCACAGGAAAGCTATTGTCATAACCAAAACCTTGGTTTGAATGAATAATATCGTGTACACGAGTTTCCTGATTACCTTACACATAAAATATCGTTGATATTATTGGAGTATTAGACAATGAAACGACTCACTAGGACTGTTCATTTAACTCATATTTAACAATAGATCTTCTGATCAACCAGGACGTTGAGAATGCTTTGTGGTTGACATGGAACATATGTATGGAAAAATGTCAATTGTTGCACGAAATCAAAGAAATCAGCTTAATAAATCAAAATTCACAATACCAATAATAATAATTATAATAATAATCTTTTATTTATGCACGGTAGGTTATTTAAGTTAGAAGCTTGTGGGGCCGTGTTCACTCCATACACACTCCTTAAAATTTTACTACATTCAATATTCTCTACACACAACTCCCAAACTCACATGTTAATTTTTATGGAGGGCGGAAAACCGAAGAACCTGGAGAAAAACCCTCCTGGCAAGGGAGAGAACAACACATCAAACAAACTCATATACACACATATGGCGTCCGCAAGGCTCGAACCAGCGACCCGACCCGTTGGACTCACAGCGGGGAGAGACGACGCATTACAAGCGTACGCCAACCACGCCATCCAAGCCACCCATAAGCCATTCAAGCCACCCAAGCCACTCGTAAGCCACCCAAGCCACTCTTTAAGTATTCTTTCTTTGTATATAGATGATTGATGACTTTGTAAAAAGTGAACCAACTTTGTGTACGAATGAGAAACAAGAATGGGAAGAAATTTGCAGGTGAGTTGATGCTGACCAATCATAACACGTTTTGATTCTTTGTGGCCAGCCTTAGGCTCAAGGCTTTTTTTTTTTTTTTTTTTTTTTGTTTGCCTTACCACAGAAAACTTAATTAAGTGCAATTTAGTGCCATCTATTAATTCAAAACAAAGTCACAAAATCACAAGCGTTATCAATGTCTACATTATTTGTATCTAACAACCATCACTCCCTGTAAGAATCTTTTTTGTTATGTTTACTCCACACACACACACACACTATCACTACATTAAATATTTACAACACACAACACTCAAACTCACATGTTTCAGTTTTTTATAACACTCGAGGCAACGGAGAGAACAACACATCAAACAAACTCGACTCTCATATGGTGTACGAGATGAAGGTTGAACCCTCGACCCCTTGCACCGACGACAGTAGTGAGATGCGAGATAAAGGTGAAGTCCTGTAAGCTAAGGTTAAGCTGAACTGAAATAAAGTGTTTTTATATATTATCAAAAGCTCTAACACTGATCATGGCTTTCATGCGAGAACAGTTACGCATGCGCCGTATCTCTTCTAATTGCCCTGGTTATTTTAGTTCTCTTGCTGTAGAAGCTATGATGCAGTTATCAGTGGTTAATGGAATGGCTAATGGATTACCACATCTTAAGGCAAAGGTCAGTCACTACTACCCGAAAATTCAACATACACATGCTAAAATATTGTGATTGTTTTATTTATTAATCATCATTATATTATTATTATTATGTTAGATCATGTATAGTCTTGGGATGTGTCTTAAAACATTATCAGATCACACGTCACCTGATGCTGAACATCAGTGGATTGAGATCGAGCAGGTAAACCCGTATAGCCTGATAAGGACTTATTTTCTTTATATTCTTTTACTTATCTACCTTCTTTCCTTTCTTTAATTTCCCATTTTCTCCCAAGCTTTTATTTTCCTTTTTTCCCTTTTATTTTCATTTATTTCAATTATATTTTATTCTCTTCTCTCATGCCTTATCAATTTCATGAATAATTAATGAGGAAAACACAATAGAAATCATAAGCGTGAAGGAGTTTTTAAATCGGTAAGAGAAATTGTCCTGATTTGCATACACTTAAACTTGAATTTCCTCGGTCAAATTTACTTGAATCTTGAAAATTTTAGTAGAACATGCAATAACTAACTTATGAATTTGATAAGTAATAGATAAAATATTCGCGGTCGACCTTTATGGGCATTAAAAAGTCTCGCCTGCGGCTCAGGTTTTTATACTTGATAAAACACTCCCGTTCGTATTTTATATATTACATAAAGGTCTCCTGCTCATATTTTATCTATTGCTTATCAAATGATTACCCACCTACAGTGTTAATGAGATAGATCCTATTTATACTCCCATTGGAGTGACATTCGAATGCCCTATACCATCACATTTTTTTAATAAGTACGTACGATACCCAACTTCACTTTCAGAATCCTACTTTTGACGAGACAAAAGAAATCAAAGAGGAGAATCAAAGTGACGAATCAAAAGAAGAAAATCAAGGGTTAGATGGTGTGGTACAGGCTGATACCAGTGAATCACGTGAAATACTCAAATACACCACACAAGCTTTTAACCTCAATGTAAGTAATAGGCAGATGACGACTAGTGTAGCACTAGGTTGGACTGCGTCGGTGTATATAAGTAAAACCAAATGTGTCGTAGTAGGTAATTTTTTCACCGTGGGTAGGATATAAGAAACTGACGTTTCAACGTTAGTCCTTCGTCCGAAACGTCAGTTTCTTATATCCTACCCACGGTGAAAAAATTACCTACTATGACACATTTGGTAAGTAATAGGCCTTTGGCAACAGCCGATCGCATGGTACAAAACCCGCCTTGCTGGATAGTAATCTGCGCACCTTGATATTTAAGACAAAGTAAAATCAAGGTTGACTGGTTGAAGTCGCTTTGTTCTGAAGGCTGTCGCATTCGTTTGCCATCCAGCATGGCGGATTTTATACCATGTGACAAGGGCGTTGCAAAATATTAGGGATTAGAGAATGATGAGAATTCATTTTTGGGAAATACATGCTCGAGCTATCTGTATAATGAACGACATATTTTAATACTAATCAAAACCGCATCGATTCCGGCTCGGCGTCATATGCGAGTAGAGTTGTTTGTTGGTTGTCTCCCTTGCTTCGAGGGTTTTTTCTCCGGGTTCTCCGCTTTTCCTCCCTCCGTTAAAATCAACTTCTAAATTCTAATTCGATCTATCGGGGGCCTTATAATTGGTTTTCAAACCTGTAATACTTTGCCGTCCACCTTTCTTTCTTCGATATAATTTCCCTGTGGTATTTAGAGCGAATTTTGGATTCGAGGGGAGGGGGCTGAATTTCAAAAATGGAGAAAATTCTTCGTGGTCCCTATATATTCATATACTCTGGGCACGAAATTAACGCTTGCAAACTTGCAAAGTGCGAGTAAAGTTGTATATTTAGCGCCGGGTAAGAAAAAAGTTAACTAGCTGAGTTTTGCGAGTATGACCACATGGCCATAACATGAGGGATTTTACAAATTTTGCTACTGACTTTGAAATTTTTGCTAGTGAGAACAAAACTTACTAGCAACGTCTTGCTAGTGGGTTTAAAAGTTAATTTCATGCCCTGATACTCGTAAATGCCCCATACAAACTCGGCAAGTTTATAACAAATGCTCTTTAGTACTTTGAAATTCGCTTTAATAATTTTGTTGTAAACAAATACTGTGATTGACATGAACGCACCAATCTTGTTTTAGCGAGAATACACTACATCTAGGAAGTATCTGTGTCAAGCAGTAGAATGTCTGTCACAGGCCGTACATATAGCTTTAAAAGGAGGTTTACGGGTAAGTAGTATAGCCTGGTTCTTGTTGACCTTTTACAGCACCAAGTGCACAACCATTACCAGTAGGCCAAGAGTATTCCAACTTGTCCAATACTCCGACAAATTTATGCATATCATTGTATTTCATTCTATTGTATTGCGTCGTTCTCAATTGTATTGTATTGTTAATCTTTTGTTATGGCGATATAATACAATACAATGCTATGCATGAATTTGTCGGAGTATTGGACAACCCTCAGAGTATTGACACTTTTAACAAAGTTTTTGACTACTTGAATCTCTCAAGTCGCCGCCTAATGCTATGTGAGCGGCGGCGCAGCTTCTGATGTAAAGCAAGGTGGGCGCAGCGGTGACAGCGCTTGCCTCTCACCAATTTGACCAGGGTTCGATTCCCGGACTCGAAGTCATATGTGAGTAGAGTTGTTTTTTTGTTTCTCTCCCATGCTTCGAAAGTTTTTGTCTGGGTTCTCCGGTTTTCCTTCCTCCGTAAAAATTAACATTTCTGATTGCACTGTATAATTGTTATTGAACAAGTTTGAGTACATGACTTAATCTAGTTAGGTGATTCGTACTATTATTATGCTTGTATATTTGATAATATAGGATATAGTTAGCCAGGCGAGATTCAGCTGATTAATTGAAACCCAGCAATTGGTGTACATGACCTTATCTAGTTAAGTGATTCGTACTATCATTATGCTTACTTACTGAACATGTTATATTTGATAATATATTATACAGTAAGCCAGGCGAGATTTAGCTGATTGAAACCCAGCAATTGGTGTACATAACCCTTCCTAGTTGGGATCATTCGTATTATTATTATACTTACACATTAACATGTTGATAATGTAGGATATAGTTAGCCAGGCTTGTCACCAGCTTGTAGAGTGTATTGGTGTACATGACCCTTCCTCAGCTGCACAGTATCTTGCTCTTTATCAGGTTAGTAACAATAAATACGTTTTACTTAACGAATATGAAACCTAGTAAGGCCGATTTACACGGTACAGCAGTCGCATGCAGTCTTCTGACTCAATGATCACAACACCCTACAACCTCCTTTGCGTACGACAAGTAAAAAGTTGTAGCATTTCAAAACATGTCTTAAAACCTTAACACAATCTTAAGTCATGGCGTTAGCAGATTGCGTGTGACAGTTGTAGGGAACAGTTGTAGATGAGTCTTTATACAAACATCAAGAGTTTCACGATTACAGTCTGTGCGCAGCTCACAATCAGAATGCTAATGTTTAATGGGAGATATGTCTCACAAGATGATTAGAATTCTATTAAGGCGGCATTTTCTGATTGCGAGCATGCGCACAACGCGAAACTCTTGATGCATGTATTGCTAAAATGCAAATTGGCATATCAAGATTATAACCTCAATGCAACTAATTAAATTATTTACTCCTTCATTTATTCTGTCTACTAATTACTTTCATCCTTTCATTCAAGCTCCCTTTCCGTAAGAGACACTTTACAGAAGTACAATTAATTTAGCTACCTGTGGTATGATTTATGACAAATATTTATCTTATATTTGTATTGTGTATTGTGAACAGAGCTGCTACATGTCTCAGTGTCTTGAGAAAATCCTTTACAGCTCACAAGCAGACCCCACAGTTTCGAGACTAGCAGCTCTTCTACGACAACGCAAGATCTTAAACACCGTGGATTACTTAACTGATCACTCGTCTTCTGTCGTATCGTTAAATCTCAGTAGCCTTGGAGACTGTGAGGTAAAAAAAGTCTCAAATTGTAGTTATATTTGCTTTTTTTGGTATGTGTTGTATTTTCGTTGCGCTCGGTCCGTTGGGCATGAACTCGAGCCAATAGGCCATTTCCGAGATACGCTACAATTCCCGCGAACAATAGTTTCAAGTGGAGGCTTGGTGCTGTATTTTTCGCACGAAGCTTCGACTTGAAACTATTGTTTGCGGAAATTGAAGCGTATCTCGGTAGACCAGTCATGTTTTAGGGTAATCAACACCAACGGCCTGTATTGTTCTCTATTGTTCTATTGTGCGATGGATGAATAGAACGAAGAATATATATCCTAAATAATGACTCATGTATTATCTTTTCTAGGCCTGGCGACGGTTATCGATCCTGAAGTATCACTTGGAGCTGACTAAAGAGTTCTCCGTCACTAATTTACAGTTCGTTGTGCTGCAACACTCACCTGACAGGTAATAGATAGATGGTTTTTTTTATTAATCATTACAACCTAAAAAGACTGAATTACGTTAAGATTACAAAAACTCAAAATTTAAAGTGTAATATTAAGCGAAAAAAAGAGTAGTATTACCAAAAATACATTCAATGCTTTAAAAACATTAAATATAGTCTACAGGATAAAAAAAAAACAAATTTATAAAATCGATCTTAGCGAGCTGAAAACGATAAAACTATTCTTATATATTCTATTCTATAATAGTAAAGCTAATCATACGGTTTCGAGGGCAAATGGAATTGATTCGCACGAGGTGTGTTTTTCGAAGATTTAAAGGCCAACTCCAGACGAATATGCTTTGCGCGCGTTTTATTGTTTTGAAATAACGCTATCGTCTAAGGGAGAATTTGATTGGTTGGTTACTCTCGGACGGCGTTCGAGGAAATTAAGGCACGGCTTAAAAACCGCTGCGCATGCGCGAAATTTCCCGCCTCGTCCGAAAATTAAAATGGTGGACGCGTGAGTGTTTCCCGCTCCTCAAAATCCAGCGACTATGTGCTACCTCCAGTGTCTATTCAGTCGCGATTTGGGATCGCTCGTCGTGAAATAATCTGCAGAACGTACTTGAAGTGTACGTATACTATTCATTTGATCGCTGGGATAATTAAGACGAAAAGTCGATGTAAAGAACCCTCACATTGTGAGCTGACTCAAGGTCAAGACAACTGCACGAGACCGTTAAGAGCACGAGTACATATGCAAAGATACCATATACAAGATTTATAGAAAATCGCGGAGCGACAAACGAACCGTTTCCACCTATTTGGCCTCGCCAAGCGAAAGGGAAGCTTGCATGACTTTTGCAAAAATTGTCGGAAAAAAACGCTTTTAAACAAAAAAAGTACTGTACTTTAAGAATATTCACTTCAATATTCAATTATATACCACAAGAAACATTGTTTCCTACATAACATGATCTATACATTAAATATTTTTAAAGTGTGTTTGCCAGAATCAAATTAGTACTTCAACCTGACAGTGCAAAAACCCTCAATACCGTCCCTTTTCGCTTTGTGACACCCATTTTTCCCACTCGCTTACAATATTTAGCAGGCTGGCCGTTTCAGCGTCAAACTTGAAATATTATAGACTGTATTTTTGATTTTATTTTTAATTTTCTTGTATTAAGACAATTCTTGTATGGTGCTGTACTGGATAAGGGAAGGTCTACTGTATCAAGTGCTAAACCAAACAAACAAACTGGAGCTGTTCCAGGTAGGGGACGCGATGTGGTGATGTCTTGTTTTAATATATACATAACACATTTGATTGCTTTGTAGTGATTTAATATTCTGTGTATTGTTATGTAATATGTAGTAGTCCTTCCTTTAAAGGACTGCCTGTTTTTGAAGAAATCCATGAAAATTTTTTTAAATCATACTTTTTTGAATTAAAATTTAATGCTGATTTCAAATCTGAAAAGAAAAAAGGGGTGTCCCGAGAAAGTTTTTAAGATATCGAGGATTGATTCATGTGTACTTGCAAAATGTTGACGGAAAACGGGGGAAAACCAAATGCGGTTTTGAAAAATTCATAACGCAAAATAAAAAAAAAAAACTAAATTATACATCGTATTACGAAACTAAATCGGATTTAAAGAAGATTTATGTAAAATACTAACGAAATTTTAATGTTTTCTTCCTTCCATGGCTATAATTTTTGGCTAAAACGAGCTCCAAAAATGTACAAATCTGGCTTTTTTATTAGCAAAACCCATGAACTTTTTCTCTAATTTTGAACGAAGTTTCTTTTTTACATTCCCTTTCCGAAAATCGAAAGAAAAAAAAATATGGGGTTCCCATGCAAAATTTGGGGCTTTTGCCCTCTTGAAGTTCAAAACGCCAGTGGTTCCTTATAAAAATTTTCAACGTTGTCCTGGAAACTCAGCGGTAGTCGTGCGCGCGCGCCCCCGTGGGCTTGATCGAACGTTTAATAGATAGGCAGTCACCTTAACCTCATGCACAATATTACAAACAA
Organism: Entacmaea quadricolor; assembly: GCA_024752375.1. NCBI lineage: Eukaryota > Metazoa > Cnidaria > Anthozoa > Actiniaria > Actiniidae > Entacmaea > Entacmaea quadricolor. Next base: position 10,094 of record JANTNT010145640.1, read on the forward strand.
CTAACTACATTCTCATTAGATTGTTCAGTGGCGGTGAGAGGGTGTTCAGTTCAATGATGTATTGTGGGGATACTTGTGGGTCTGTATGTATTTTAAGATGTTTGAGGAGGAAGCATACCAAACTTACGGGGAGACATCCCCTGCCTGGACATCCACATGCCTACATACCCATAACATCATCACTCTTCAAAATTGAAACAGTTTTTCCCCTTTACTCGACAAACAATATTTACTCGTGCCCAGGCCTACGGCCGGGGGCACGAGTTGAGGTTTCTCTTCGGTTTCTCCGTTTTCTTTTTCTCCTGTGCGACAAAATGCAAAAGTTGCGCAATAGTCTATGACATCATCACCACAGGGTTCCCAAGAAGCAT
>JANTNT010145750.1:0-10463 GCA_024752375.1 Entacmaea quadricolor
TAGCTGGTCTAGATCCAGATGTACATTTACCTACCAAATCGAACTTTAATTATTATTCAAGCAATGACTTTCGTAATTATTTTCAAATATCTAGTTGTTTATCCACCAAACACTTCTCTGTGCTTCTCTGTTCTAATATAAGAAGCCTGAATGCTAATTTTGACGATTTTACACAAATGCTCACTGAACTAAATCATAATTTCTTTATTTTTGCTGGTGATTTCAACAAACTCGACTTTAAATCAATTGCTAAAAGCTTTCAGCTGAAACCAGTCATTGACTTTCCGACTAGAGGTAAGAACACTTTAGACCAAATTTATACCAATTTACATAGCTTCTACAGTAAGCCAACAAGTAGGCCACCGTTTGGTTTATCAGATCACCTGACAGTAGTTGCTTTACCCGATAAGAAAAAAGAAAAATCACAAAAGAATACATCTCTTACTCGTTATGCCTCTGTGTTACACACTCGGCTGCGTTTAGGTTGTTGTGCATTAAATTCGTACTTGTTCAAAATTAACCGTAGTTCAAGCCAGGAATGTGAATGCCAACTTGGTGTAGAAGAATCAGTTCAACACATTTTTCTATTTTGTCCCCGGTATTCTGCTCAACGCGCCAAATTACTTACCTCTGCTGCTCAACTTATTAAAACATGGTCTAATTTATCGTATAAGAAAAAAATATTCTTCTTGTTGCATGGCTCTAGTGAATTATCTTTTTCCGATAATGAATCCTTACTTTGTGCCGTCCAACAATATATACTAGAATCTAAACGTTTTCTCTTGGCATAATTTTGTATCTGTCTCCTTTAAGTAATTACATACTTTGTGTGTACGTGCGTGAGTATGTATGTCTTTATTTTTTTTCTTCTTTTTAGCTACTCCTCGTATTGTTGTTTGTAAATAGGCATATAGACCCCCTAGATGAGCTTCTGCTCTTGGGGTTAATACGATAATAAAATATGTTTATATATATATAAAAAAAAACTAATGTGTTGAAGTAGGTAATTTTTTCACCGTGGGTAGGATATAAGAAACTGACGTTTCCCACGAAGGACTAACGTCCGAAACGTCAGTTTCTTGTATCCCACCCACGGTGAAAAAAATACTTACTACGACACATTTGGTTATACCTCAACATGTTAAGCCGACATGACAAAACACCCAGAGAAAACAAATACCAAAGGACATACTAATGTTCAAAAGCCCTGCTATAGTAGTGAGTGTACAAGTAAAAATAGATTACCTATAAATTCAGATATAAAGAATATTCAAAATAGAAAGCAAAAAGGAGCTGAAAATATCAGACCATGCAGAGCAGTTAATGCATCTCCTGAGAAAAAAAATATAATGAAGTTCAACAGAATTATAGACTATATAATGCATCTGCAAGAGAAAAAGCAAAACGTAATAAATACCAAAGAAACTATAGAGCATCTAAAGCATTAGCAGAACAAAAGGCAAAACATAATGAATACAAAAGAAACTATAGAGCATCTAAACCATCAGCAGAACAAATTGCAAACGTAATGAAAACCAAAGAAAATATAGGGCATCCAAAGCATCAGCAGAACAAATGGCAAAGAAAATGATAGTATTGACATTTTTATTTCAAAATTGCACAAAATGGTCAATCAAGGTCCATTGTATATATGCACTTGTTGTGATCAACTGTGGTATAAACATAGTGTACTTCATGCTAACAAACTGAGACAATCAAATCCTGACATTTGCAAATGTCTGTGTAATAAGGTAAGTGTTGATAATAAAGAATGGGTATGTAAAACATGTCATAATCACTTGATTAAAAATAGAGTTCCACCATGTGCTGTGGCTAATGGAATGGCGTTTCCACAGACACCAGATTTCTTTGATCTAAATGAATTAGAATGTAGATTATTAGCACCAAGAATTGCATTTCAAAAATTTATGCAAGCTCCAAGAGGAAGACAGCTTAAGATACATGGTAATATTGTTAATGTTCCTGCTGATGTAACTAATACAGTTATTATGTTGCCACGGTTACAAAGTCAAACTAGTACAATCAAAATAAATTTGAAAAGAAAGTTACATAGTCAAGGAGCCAATTTCAGGAAAGGCTTTTATTTTTTGAGTTCGTTTACTTCACACCACAGAAAAGGTCTGACAGTAAATTCTGGGAGATAAACCCATGCTGAATAACACCAGATAGGTAGTAAAGTCAAATTGTGGGGTCAGTGTCGAGTTATGGGCATGTTTTTGTAGGCTACCAGAAGTTCAGCACGGAAACGAGGCTAATATACGAAATTTTTAAAATATTGTTATAAATCACTTTGCTTTAAATGCATAATTTTAATTACTAATTAAATAAAGAGATTTTAAGAATTTAGCTACAATTTTAAGCATTTTTCTTTGTGACAGGTATTTCATTAAGAAAGTCTGTGTGGTTTGCTTGATTATTTGCAGGGTATTAATCAAAAAAATCTCCAAATGATTTATTCATACAAATATAGGTTTTCTTAATTTGGAAAAATATAGTTTTTTTATTTATCACAAACTTGTACCCAGCACAATGAAATCTAGCTATTAATTCCCATGCTATCTTGGTGGCACTCGGCCAGCCTCACTCCTATGCAGGACAAAAAGTCAAAATGGCGGTTTTGAAAATAAAGTTTGTTCCACCTCCCTGGTTTGTTTGAGCATTTTTAGAAGGTAAGTGTCATTAAATAGCAAAAATTAACTTTAATAAACATAGTTTGAATGATTTATTATCATCATATTTTAAAACCAATCTTTTAAAACTGATATTTTCTAAAAAGAAAGGAAAAACACTATCAATTTACTTCATACAGTTTCGAGTCCTCTGACTAATTGAAGACTGATTTTGACTTTACTAAAATTATCTTTATATACGTTTGAAACCCATCCACAATACATATTTCAAGTGATTCTGGTGGATGTATAATGCAACAGAGCAATGAAATCTGTTGTGTCCTCTCTAGATATACTATAAGCAGACTGTCTTTTTCTACTCAGGTAAGCATAACTTTAAGTTTTTTCGAGGTGTACAAATTTATACCAAAAACAAGCATTAATTCAAAATGGGTTACATGCTTAAAAATTCATGTATGTACATTATATACATGTTTATAAAACTTTAATAGCTGTCCTTGCTCACTTTAGTGGCAATGTAAGTAGTCCATTTGTTCATGCTTCATTATTATTTTATCAGTGCAATTAAAGTAAAATAATAAAGCAGTGATCCTACACAGCTAATTATTGTCTGACATCCGTATCAAGAAGTAATTTTATGTTTATGCAAGTCCCCATTCAGGTATTCTTTTGTTCCTTAATTTCATATTTATAGTAATTTGTATCATTTAACTTTATTTCATTAGTCTCAATTGATAATGTTAGAAGATAATACTGCAGAAGCAGTGTTTTGCAACATGTATTTGCTTTGCTCGTGAATAGTTCCCGTGTGGAATTCTAACACAAGACAATTAGTTTTTTTGCAGCCGTTATGACCGATAGTGAGAGCAAAGAATTTCATCTACCTATCCCACCAAAGAAAAGGAAATGTAGGATACGCTTTACAAAATGTGTTATTTGTCAAGTTGACACAAAAGACACCCTCAGAGCCGCAAAGAAACCCTCCATAATCAACCTTTTAATGGCATCAAATGCGAGAAAGGATGATGTTCATGGAAGACTCTCGTTTCTTGGTGATGAGCTTTTTGAGAATGAAATAGTGTGGCATCATTCTTGCTACTCATCTTATACCAGTGCCCATAACGTCAAGCATGCCACAAAACAATCAATTGCTAATGAAAATATCAATAAGAGCGACAAAGATCCGGGACAGGCCACTGAGTTGACATGAACATCTCAATCAACAGTAACTCCACATGATTGGTAAAAATACCTGTTTTGCAAAAATCGATCCTACAAGAAAAGCAAATTAATGATAAATATCAGCACAATAATGGAAGCCTGTGAGACCATCACGCAGTGTGCAAAGGCAAAAGGTGATGACGATATGATACGCATTTTACTCGGAGTTAAGAACGACTTAGTAGCGGCAAGGTATCACAAAACTTGCCATGCTTCGTATATCAGCCATTCTAACCTGAAGAGGAAAGAAAGGAATCAACTTACGATCAAGCCTTTCAGGAACTGGTAAATGAAATAGAAAGAGGAATAAAATCTTGGAAAGCTTTTGCTATGTCTTCCTTGATAAAAAAAATAGATTGGCTTTCTGGAAAAACGAGGGGTAGATGGCAAAAAGTATAAAAATCAGAATCTCAAGATTCGAATGAAGAATCATTTTGGAGAGAGAATAGTGTTCCAACAGCCTCATCGGAAAGACATGTCAGAAATAGTCTGTCCAATGATTAATGGTGCTTCGACAGAGCTAAGCACAGTCTACACAGTTTTGAAAAAAGCCCAGCGTATCTGCGCCCAACTCAATCAGAGTTATCACATTTGACCTTGACATATACAGCAAAGCAAAGCAAATTCAATTTAAATTTCCGGAGGAATTTAAAGACACTATTGTAAGGATGGGGGGCTTCCACATTGCTTTAAATTTTATGGCTGTGATTGGTAAGAGATATGAAAACTCTGGCCTAGAGGACATTCTAATTGAATCTGGAGCTTATGGACCAAGCACTGTTGCATCATTAATGAAAGGTAAATCACATAACAGAGGAGTAAGGGCTCATAAACTCTTGATAGAAGCATTTTGTCGCCTGAGGTGGCAGGCATTTTTACAATGGCTGAGCTCGGCAAATCAAGAACCTGCCAGATCAAGTGCAAACGAGCAGTATATCATCAAAAGAATGAAAACTTTCCAAATAACGATCAAAAACAAGGAAAATGTTTCACAAAACACCGAGATCAGGACATCTGAATTAAAGCCTTTGATGGAGCAGTTCGAAGTTTTTAGACAAGAACAAAAAGTAAAGTCTAAGATGTTTGCGTTTTGGGATGAGTATATCCATATGGTGATGACATTGCTTCAATTTATCAAAGCTGAGCGAATCAGCCAAAACCTGCAGCCCTTCGGAGGTGGTTTGTCACGAGTCACGAGCGGGCAGCCATAACTACAGCAGTCAAGAAAATGTGCGGAGTCAATGATTCAGAAAGGGTCGGAACCCATAAAGAAACTGTTCATAATAGAGCTCAACGAGATGAGAAAGATGTTCAAGATATAGTTTCGTGCTTTTCGGTTGGTCAATTTCAAAACCCTTTTTTAGAGAATGACAGTTTCAGCAATATTGCAACTGGTGTGGTTTTACCTCAAGAAGTAGCAGAAAAACATGAAGAGTGCTGAACAAGATCTTGCAGATGAAAGAATTTATAAAGACACGACTAGATGCTAATACCACAAGTTTCTGGGAGCCTATCCCAAATTTAAAGGTCAAGACATTCAAGGTCACAGCAAAAAAAGCCAGTGCCAAAACTTCAAGAGAAAAAGTTGTTGCAATTGCTGATGACAGAGATCTGTTTGGGCGGTTATTGATCGTGACCAAGGTTCGTCAAATAAATTTGAGAGAGATCCTTCGTTATGACCTGTCTGCAGTACCCTATTCATTGGCGCATTCAGATAGCACCCTACGTAAGACAACTAAAAAAGTTCTTCAGATTTTAGAGGGGGATGTTGCTGTTGAAACAAGGTTACCTTCTACCACACAGCGTACTGCTCAGATTGTTGATGGGATGGCCTTAATACGGACACTCAAGTTTGCTGGAGCATCAACATTTGGTGAATTAGCTGCCAAGTTCTTTGAGATTATCACAAGTTACTATCGCCAATGGAACTGTCATAGAATTGACTTAGTTTTCGACCAATACTGGGACCTATCAATTAAGGCGTGGAGAAATAACAGCCTTGGAAGTAAAGATACAAGGTTCATCTACTCCAGTCCCAAAGCAGTGGCTTAAGTACATTGCAAACATTAAGAAGTTAGGCTCTGCGCTTTCCTCACTTCCACTCTGATAGAGATAGAACAGCCGCAGCTACAACAAGACAAAGAGCTTGTTATCGGAGGCAGTAGTGGAGATTAAGCTTTTTCTGTAAAGTACAACTGTTACGAGCTAGTTCAAGAGCTAAATGCTGACCACGAAGAGGCAGATACAAGAATGTTATTAATGCGACAGCACTTGAAGCAGAGCGGATTGTTGTACAATCTCCTGACACCGATGTTCTCCTTCTCTGTGTTTCTCACTATGCTGAAATTGGATGCAATGAGCTAAAATTGCTGAAATTGGATGCAATGAACCGGAACAAGAGATCGCCTTAGATATATCCCTGCACATATGAAAGCTGTAAATCTAGGTCCAGTCATGTGTAAAGCTCTTCCAGCATTACATGCAATCACTGGTTGCGATTCAACAAGTTGCTTGTCAGGAATTGGAAAGACAAAGGCATGGAAAACCAGTAAAAACAGCACAGTACACCAGGAAAGCTTAGGAAATGTGGGACAGTCTCTTGATATCAATGATGAGATAATAAGAAGGCTTGAAGCATTTGTGTGTAGCTTGTACAATGTGTCAACAATAAATGCAGCAACGACCGATGAAGCTTGATATTTTCTTTTTGCCAAAAATCTCAAAGCAACATGCTTTTGCCTCCCACATGCCACAACCTTCAGCAGCACATGAGAAGGTCCAATTATCAAGCCTATATATGGCGAAACGCCCTGGTAACCAGACAAAACTTGCCATCACCAGATGGCCATGGGTGGAAATTAGATGATAATTTGTGTCCTGTCCTTATGACGAAGCCGGCTGCACCTGAGAGCATCTTGGAGTTGACCACCTGTGGCTGTTTAAAATCTTACTGCACAAGGAATTGTTCTTGCAGTAATAATGGCCTTGCTTGTACAGAGTCATGTAAGTGTATGGCTGAAGAGAAATGTCACAATCCGAACAAAGGAAACAACCATATCACAGATGACCAGCGCTCAGATGATTCTACTGATTCCGATTCTGATCCTCAAGACTAAAAAGTCATTGAAAATTAGCAGGTGTGTATTTTGGGTAAGTTATTATACAATAAGAAAGACCTTTTCAAAATGTTTGAACTCCATGAAATAATGAGGCAAAGAGAAAGTAAATACTTTGAACAGGTTAAGAGTGGGTAAACAAACTAAAGAAGACATAAAATTATTCATTCAAAATGCAAAAGTGATTGACTTCAATGAAAGAGCACACAATGCTCTGACAGGTTTTAAGCGTTCTATTAAAGCACATGATAGTGTCATAGGAGCTGAGTCACAGGAACTCAGAGATAAAATACTTAAACAAATACCTAGTGATCCCAGAAAAACTAAACAGCTGCATTCTGTACTTAATCTAGCAGTAGGAGAAAGAACTGAGATATCACTCAACACTAGAACAGATGATGACAGGACAAATGGCGCTGATAATGTGATTAAGTGCATACAAGTGCATCAGACAGACCAACTGGTATAATATGGGTCCAGTTTGACCATGCGAATGTTGGTGAGAAAACCAGGCAGGATAGTAGGCACTTCTATGTTGAGGGTATTGAACCTACATGGACACCAGTCAAACCTCTTACTACACAGTTCGCTGTAGGTAGAAATAGAACAGTACAAGTTGTAAGAAAGCAGCTCCCACTGAGACCTTCTGCTGCTAAAACTATTCATAGATCACAAGGTGAAACTACAATTGTTGTTAATTTTGAAACTAGAAGATCAATACCACATAATTATACATTATGTAGGACTCAGCAGAGTTACAACTATAGAAGGATTGCACATCAGTAGTTTATGTGAAGACAAAATAGCTGTTAGTCCTGATGTACGGAAAGAAATGCAGCGACTAAGAACTGAAGGCAAACTTTAATTGTGCATATCCCCTGTTTACAAAACAGATGCAGTCAGTTTAAAATCTCTAAATGCTAGATCTTTGCACAAGCATATAGATGATGTCCGCCAAGATTTAAACTACACTAGTACTGATATCAATAATTTTTTTTGGAGACATGGTTCAGTCGAATTGACACTGATAATTCTTTGTATGCTATTGATAATTATAATTTATTCAGAAATGATGAAGTAATAACCACAAAGAAGACCTCACAGAGGTACTGCTATCTATAGTAAAATGGAATACTATCCTGGATACCCGCAAATCGATAGCAGAAGTAATATCGAAATTACAATCGCAGGATTCATGATTCTTCCCCATGTAACAATTGTAGCAGTTTATAGACCTCCACAAACACCTCTTAGTCAACTATACACAATTTTAAGATATGAACTTCACCTACTATCAACTGAATGTGTAGTTATTGGTGACTTTAATGTTAACTGGTATAAACTCAACGACTACCCCTTTATAATTTCTTCATCCAAGAAAATAATTACAGACAACTAGTATCATGTTATACTACTGATAACAGCACTTGTATAGATCACATATACACTAATTTACCTGATTCACAAATAACTTCTAATGTATTAGAAACATATTTTTCTGATCACAAATCAATTTATGCATTGATAAACTGTTTGAATCCAAGCTATAACTAGTATTCTATTATCAACATATTCATTACATATAACACTCATTTGCACTGTAAAGAAAACAAAACATTTAATATATTTTATTTGCTTTTTTAGTTTACATTTAACATAACAGTCATGGAATCAAACCCAAAAAATGTTGTTTAAGAAGAAGACATGACAATTGCCTATCTTCAATGTATCGCATACAAAACCAGGTGACTACTTTGAGCTTTAAGTGCCAACTTTAAACTCATTCTAAAACAGTCAGAGCAGTCTGTTTTTCCCCCAAGAAGAGAAAAGAGATGAGCTTTTCCCAAAATGAATTTCCAGTCAAGATAAGAAAATTCCGTCTTGAAACAAAATGCAATACTGAGGATATTGTTGTTGATGATGACACCACTATTGAAAAATGTGACAACATTTTCCTTTGAGAAACAAAGTTTACCTGATGTCAAAAAAATACTACAAATATCTGCCTTAAAATCCCTATCTGTTGGACAACTTGTGACCGTCAAAGGAAAAGTCATTTCTACAAAACCACTCAAGAATGTCAAAACGAACTTGAAAATGATGGAAGTTCACATAGTTGACAACTCTCAAGGAATAAAACTTTTCCTGTGGCAAGAGTATATAGAGCAAGTCCAACTGAACAGCACCTACATATTTGAACGTTCGTATAAAGAAGGACACATACAACAAAGAAATTTACATTAACACTGCTAAGAGTAAGGAAACAAAGATCCAGCCTTTTGACCCATTCCAAGAGTCTCTCTTCATTCCTAAAGAATTGGCAACAGAATATAGACAAGTTACCCAAAAAGGAGAAATTATTGGAGTAGAGAGGTTACTATGCTATCTGTCATGCATCAAATGCTCCAAAAAGATTGAGACCTCCTCAAGTCCATTTGTTACATGCAGCCACTGCAACATGAAGCAAAAAATGTCAGCATGTAAAAAAACTTTGGTTAAGCCATGTCTTAGTTTGCATTGACAGTCAAAAAGTGCATCTCACAATGTTTGACGGTACCATTCAAGAAGTTATCAATCAGACAAATACGCCTGCAGAAGTCACTGTTCAACAATTAGAAGAAGTACTCCTCTCATTACCACAAATTGAACTAACCTTTAACAAAAAGAAAAAAAAATGTTTCAAGTATTTCGCTTCTATAAACTTACTTGCTTTCTACTATTTTATTTGTATTATATCTGATCAAGTAAACTTAGAATAATCAAGTAATAATTTCAATTTGTGAAATTTATTTGCTTCGTTCATGCAAATCTGATGACTGATGACCTGATGACTGTTCCATCAGTACGACAATATGGCATTTGTTGAAGTTCAGGGAAAAAACAGTTGAAGACTTTCTTTCTAACAACATGTTTATATATATGTATGTATATATACTACCCACATAAAAGGTGTTTAAACTTAAAAATAAATTTTTTGTTTTAGAGTGGTTTTCATAAACCTGTGAAATACACTTTAGCATATTACACATTATTACTTAAGAAATGAAACACACCTTCCGTATTTTGACACGCTAATGAAACACAGAGGTATGTTTGGGGAAATTTGAGAGCAGATCAGTCCAAACATGACACCATGGGTCAAATGTTTGGACCTGCTCGAGAATTCTCCCAAACATACTGAGATGTGTTTCATTTCTTTTATAAAATAAATACTTTTCTCTTGTATAAGAAACTACAAAACACATTGAACAACAAGAAATGAAAAGGCAGGAAAATACTAAAATTTTGACACACATGCCAGAAAAGCCATGTTTTGACAGGCAAATAAAACAGTTAAGAGAGGATGTCAGCAAAAATCGAACATATCGTGGCAACAGTCAAAAAATCGATTTCGTTCATATTGTAACCTTAGATAGGCCTTAACCTAAGATAAACCACTGTGTAGTTTGTTTGGAAAAATATCTTTTATTTTTCG
>JANTNT010145861.1:0-10461 GCA_024752375.1 Entacmaea quadricolor
ATTTGCAGGTGTTATAGCAAAGGCAGCACCTTCTCCTCAGTTATTTTAAGACCCTGAGTGTTGGTCCGGCCGGGGATACGAACCCCGACCTCCCGCACAACAGACCAGCGCCCAACCAACTGAGCTATCCGGGTGGCGGTTAAAAAAAATGAAGTGAACCATTTCACGATAGATGCACGCTAAACGTGAACCATTTCACGATGGATGCACGCTAAGAGTGAACCATTTCACGATGGATGCACGCTAAGTGTGAACCATTTCACGATAGATGCACGCTAAGTGTGAACCATTTCACGATAGATGCACGCTAAACGTGAACCATTTCACGATGGATGCACGCTAAGAGTGAACCATTTCACGATGGATGCACGCTAAGAGTGAACCATTTCACGATAGATGCACGCTAAACGTGAACCATTTCACGATGGATGCACGCTATAAGCGTGAACCATTTCACGATGGGTGCACGCTAAGAGTGAACCATTTCTCAGATGGACGTGCTTTCATCTGTTTGGTAACTCTCTCATGACGGCTATTTATTCTTGTCTTCCTGTATATTAACCCCTGTCTCTTGCTATTATATTCTCTTTCACTCTAACGAAGGAATTTCGTCCGATAAGTCACCTAAGCACACTCTTTTTATTCACGGTATTCCAAATCACCTACAACCTATTCATCGTTTCTTTGTACAAGTACATATGACAAACGTGAGAATAAACTCCTTTTTTTCCCAAACTGTGACCAAATTTACTTATTCAACCCAAGCCATAACGATCCCCTAAATACTAAAGAAGACATCTTACTAAGTTTTTTTACAGAATTGATTTGAAAATCCACAGAGATATGATTTTATTAAATTCTCTAATTTTAGTAACATACGCTATACCTCTATGAAGACGTACATTTTCTGTAAAATCGAAAAAAAAATCGTAACTGCTAAGAATTTTATTGAAAATGTACACGTTTTTGTACAGTTGGTAATTAAGACAACGTCTTAAATATTTTAAGAAACATAATGCCTCATTGGGTTGAAATAATTCTAAGGAGTGGCGACTATGGTGGAAAAAGGAAGGTCTATCTTTGCAAATAATGTAGAGAGAGAGCTAATCAACCATCAGTTGCGAAATTTAAGCATATGATACACAGTTCAGCACTTTTTCATGGTTCAACATTTGTTGACAACAAATGTCGAGGTGTGTATGAGGGTATATTAAATTTTGAAACAAACTTTTCAACATGTTGAACGATGTTGCGAAAAAATAAAACATTTTCTATTTCTGTAACAAATTGGCGCTTGCTGAACAATGTAAACGAAATTCACTGCTCTTTCAACATAAGCCTATGATTACACGGTTCATCCATCCTACATTTGTTGATGAACAAATATTGAACGAATGTGAACCGTGAATCATAGGCTTTAGAAAAACAGACACGTCCAGCAGAAATAGACTAGGTTTTCACAGGCAGCCTGAGTAATTTATTCCATTTGTTAAGTATTTAAATTGTCAATATTCGGCGTATCCTTTTGCTAAAATGTAAATTGTCGGTTTAGATTACAAAAGAAAGGCCGCGGGCATTTAGCACTATCCTACGGAAATGAGTAATGAGGGGCTGAGTAAAAGTAAATGGAAGACTATAGAAAGATATCAGATGAGGTCTTGGACGGTTTACTTGCATATAAACCCATTCAAACCAAAAAAAGGAATGTTTGATAAGGAATTAGAATCATGTTTAAAAAATATTGTTAAATGTTAATCTATCAAAAATATTACTAAAGAAAATATGTTATTGTTAGATGTAAATCCATCAAAAAATTTTAGTATTTAATTAATTGTGGTAACGTAATTTTTTAGAACTAGAACTTTCTGAATTGCGCAAGCACAATTTTTGAATCGCCTGCTGATTTGTCAAGTGGAGTGTAGATTCAGAGTGAAATTCTACTCTATAACTGACACTTTGTAAGCCGTCAAACCAACAAACTCAATTTCATAATATTCTTTAATAGTCATCGATATTTTCTTAAATGTACCTTTAGAATGCATTTAGTCCAAGACGAACATTTACAATTTTCAGTAATCGGTTTCTGTTTCACGGTGTATATTTAAATTTAGCTTGTCCGACATAGCAACGCTAACTTACTAGGGAGGCAGAGTGATTAATGCGGAATTGGTGTATTCGTTCGCCGGCGTGCGTACGCATGGACGTCACTAAATTAATCAACATGAAGTATACATCAGAAGATGATATTGCTTCAATTAAACTTTTCCTCGCGATGTTTTAAAAAACGGTCAACATTTCAAATGTGCGTCCATTGAATTATGGTTTGATGAGTCCTTAAGAAGCTAGACTTTCAATCGGCGGAAGCAGCTGAGTGTTGACCTTTTCTTCGATATCAAGGAATTGTGAGTTGCAAGGAAAGTGGTCTGAAATGGGACAGCCTTAAACTAAGTCGAATAAGTATATTGAACTAAAAAAACATTATGTACCCTGTAGTAATATTGCCCATGATTAACTACACCGTAAATTCAAAAGGGTCATTTAAGTTTCACAAAGGGTCATGTCAGCCATACAAAGGGTCATGTCAGCCCCACAAAGGGTCATGTCAGCCCCAACAAAGGGTCATGTCAGCCCCAACAAAGGGTCATGTCAGCCATACAAATGGTCATTTCAGACCCAAAAAAGGTCAAATCTAAACCACAAAGGGTATTCCTGGGGTCAGGTTTGTGGAGTTGAAATGACTTACGAATTTACAGGGTGCAAAAATCTAACTACTTGTTTGTTTTACAGAGAAATGGAGACGAGACAGAAGCTAGAAACCGACATGCGACATCTTCAGAAAGACAAGAAGGACCTCCAACAAACCGTTCATCAACAAGAAGTCGACTTGAATGACCTTCAGAAGGCCTTGTCTGACGAACAAGAAACTCGCTTACGAATGACGGACATGTACAATGATCTTAAAAAACAAATGTCTGTATTGATGGAAGAAGCGCGCACTTCCACGCAGCAGAAGGCTGAGGTCATGGCTGAACTTGAGGCTGTGGATATGACTAGAAAAACACACGAAGCTAACAGTGGATCATTACGAGACCAGTTGCTAAACGCACAGGTTAGTCACGTGGTTCTATGGTTTGAGGGAGCTTGGGCAAGAGAGGGAAGGCCAGGAATTAGAGACCGATGAGATCAGTTGTAAGGTGTACTTGTTATTCACGTAGTTGTATGGTGGGGGGTGGGTGGAACTTGGGGAAGAGCGGAAAGAAAATGAATTACAGACCGATGTTAATCATGGGTCTCTACGGGAACAGTTACTGGTTTTACTGGTTTTACTGGTTTGTTTTTCTAGTGTTGCCGGGGCCTGGAGAAGAGTAGTGCTGAGGGATTAAAGTTTGAAAAACATTTACATTTCAAAGAATTAATAATCATATTTCAATTGATATTTTAATAGATTGTATAATAAAGTCTTTTTTATTAGTTATTTCTCAAAGAAAGTTGTTGTCTATATTAATAATTTTAGACAGAGTTAGCTGAGACAAAGGCACGCTTAGAAGCCAAGCTACTATCAACTGACAAAGAACTAGAAACACTCCGAGTAAAGCTGCAGAGAAAGACTGAGAAACTGGTTAGTAATAGATAAAATGTACTCATTCATGCACAGTCCATCACGTCCACACTGATCAGGAGTGGACTGGATCGATAATGGTAGAATGATGAAGGACAAAACAACCCGACGCTCGAGTTGACTCTTCATATGATATAAGCACATAATTTGACTTGCCGGCTCATGGCTTTGCAGAGCAAGGAATCTGACAGAAACAGTGATTTGTTTCGATGAGTTCGTGCGTTCAGGTAGTGATGAGAGGAAGAAGCAGCTTCTAGTCAGTCGGATCGTTCAACCTCGCGACATCCCCGTTACGATCCGAGTGGATTCGTTTAATTTAAAGGGTTAGTTAACCACAGAGAGCCCAATCAAAGATAAAAACTATTTTTTGACTTAAAGCGGAAATGAGCAAGTTTTCTTTGTTCAACCTAATCACAAAATCACATCCGGAAATGCACGGCTCCTGGGAGACAATAACTCCTTTATTCCCCTTGATATGTTTTTTGTTCGTATTGTGCAGTGCGCAATTACTATTGTTTTCTTAAACAATTGTGTATCCTTTTTTAAATTGCAGTCAAAGGCCGAGGACTTGGTAAACGAATTACGAATCGCAAAGGACTCACTTCTGGCCAGCAGCACCAAAGAGCATGCGCAGCTTAGTAATAAACTTGAAAGCGACGGCATGGAGAAAAAAAGAATTGAATCTGAGGTATATATTGTTATAAACACATTGAAAGCGTAAACATATTTGGTTTATCGCGGAAGATTTAAAAATCGTAATTATAAGAGTCATGATGTGTCTTTCCAAAACACCAACGAGGAATTCTTGGTTTTCACGTGACGTCACAGCCGTCGTGTTGGTGTACAGCTAACAAAAGATTTCTCATTAGCTATGCATGTCTTTGTTATTTTATCCATTAAAGAATGTGTGAAAACTAAAAATAGCATAAAACTCAGATTCACTACTTTCATATTCCCATAATCCCTTTACGTTTTGGGAGACAACGAAAGATAAAATTGAAGTTTTTAATATTCAGATGTTTTGTATGTTTGTCATAATCAGTGCTAAGAGACTGACTAACAGAATTAGCACAACACATACAGAATGTCAAGAAGTTTGGTGTTACAGACAATGTATTGATTCACTTAGAAATGTCTCTTCATTTGTATCAACTTATTTCCTTTATCCTATTTTTGGTTAATTCTGATACATATTTAAGCATTGTTAGCCGGTTTTGTGAGACTAATTAGTCTTGGCCACATACTTTTTCTGATAAGGGAAGCAAGGGTAGTTTAGAGGTGAGCCGGAACGCTCGCCTCTCACCAATTTGACCCGTTTCGACTTCCACTGGGCTCAGTGCCGTGTGTGAGTAGAGTTGTTTGTTGGTTCCGTCCCTTTCTTCGAGGGTTTTTCTCCGGGTTTTTCTCCGGGTTCTCCTCCCTCTGCAAAAATTCACTTCTAAATTCCAATTAGATCTATAAGTTATATTCTCGATAGGGCAAACTACTAATATCTCCTTTTACCCTATCAAGTACGATAACTGTTGTTATTGTTGTTGTTGTGGTTGTCGTCGTTGTTGTTTGCCTCTCAAAAAGTGCAAAGTTATGGGCGATGTGAAAGTAGCGAATTAATATCGCGAAGGATCACGGACTTGAATAGGGTATTTTAACATTTATTAACGCATATTCATACAATTTTGTTTTAGATTGCATCTTTGAAGATAAGATTAGAGAATGCAAATAACGAGCTTGATAAAGCAAATGCAGGCAGGAGTGATGCTGAAAGGTTTGTTGTTTTTGTGTTGAAAAAGAGCTTGTAAGGCATGACGTATTTCCTGGTCTATTTTCACAAAAAGAATGCTAAAACTTAATACTACTTTTTTCTTTATCGTCTGTCTTCAGCAATAGGCAACTTGCACTAAGAGATCACGTGGATATGAACAACAAATCCTGCTGTGAAGAGAAAAGTTAGATAAATCTCTGCAAAACTGATTTTGATTTGAACCCGAAGGTCATTTTTCGGTCGAAAGAAGTCAAACTTATATTCTATATATACATTCATAATACGAACCTCGACCAATCGAGCGCTCGCTTATCTATGTTATCTAAGAATTGGTATTTGTACAATTATGCCGTGTCGTCGTCATTTCATGCGTTAGTGTTGTTTAATATTCAAGCTTCATGCAAAGTACAAAATGCTAGAAGCTGATTGGCTCATCATCGTGCTATAACGTGCTTTACAGCATGATTTTTATGCTGTAATGAGTTTTTCAATGCTGTGTACTCAGTTTGAATATTAAAAAGGATTAGAGTCTTCTAGTTCGTGCTTTACCGGCCAATATACTTGCTGACTGTAGAAAGAACTCTAAATTCTTCATACAGTCTGCTATCGCCTTGTGCTATATTTGATATTTCGTTCATCCTACAGCCAGCGCGTGCGTCTATTGGCTGGTAAAGCACTCATGTCAGTCTCTAACCCATACTTATTAATCTGTGGTATTGGATTGCGTCACAGACAATCACATGGACTTAGAGAAGAACTTTACCAAACGAAACTAAAGCTAGAGAAAGAAGTCGCGTCCCTAAGAGAGTCAAACCAGGTAAGATATTACATGTGGGATAGGCTCAAAAAAAGGATAAGCATTGCGTAATAGGTAAATTACGAGCCCTAAACGTATATTGATAGAAGAAGACCTTTGACAACTTCTAATCATTGAATAGAGAAAGCCAGTTCAACCAGAAACCTTGGACAGCTGTTTTTTTTTTTTTTTTTTTTTTTTTTTTTCAACTGCCTATTTTTTCTTATCTGATACTTTTTGTGAGACCAAGCCAGTTCTCTAGATACACCATGCTGACGAGGCCCAATAGGCCGAAACAGCTTTCCACGGTTTCTAGTTGAGCTGGCTCTCTATTGTATAATTAGAAGTTACCAAAGGCCTTATAGTGCAGTCTTCTTTTATTATTATACTTTTAGGGCTCGTAATTTACCTATTACGCATTGCTTACAGATAAGATATTGTAGAAACTAAAAACAATAAAGACCACAAAAACTAAAAATATTAACTCTGCTTATTAATAACTGAACCATTGTTAAAGGCAAAGGTGAAGTTATTTTATTTAACGTCGATAGTTCCTTCAGCTACGAGGCTGGTATTCCAGGAAGCGCTTTACCCCACCTCCTCTCTCCATCAGTGCTCCGCTTTAAGGGTATTTAAACCTTAAAATAAACGGATTAAGCCTGGTTTCCATGTGATCGCCAGGATCGCCAGGATCGCCAGGATCGCCCAAAAAAGTTTCGGCGATCCCAGCGATCGAGCAACCGCGTTGTTTCCATATAATCGCCACGATCGCTACGATCGCTGCGATTGTTGGAGTTGTGTTTCCATATGATCGCTGCGATCGCCGAAACACGTTTCTGACGATCGTAGCGATCGTGGCGATCATATGGAAACCAGGCTTTAGAGAGAAGTTGAAATAAGTGTGCAAGGTCACTGAGGATCGGACTACGGACTTCTTGCGTAGCAGGTAGCGTACTATCCAATCAATCCACACTTCTTCTGTTATTGCTGTTCTGTTTGGCTGGAAATTATCAAAGTGGACCACTTAGCACTAGAACCAGATAAAATATATGAAGGGAAAGTCGTAGTGCCAGAGAAACTCAACGAAGGAATTCTGAGCGATGACCTTATGGTCTCTTGTCCTTAGAAAAATAATGAATCGATGAAATAAAAAAGGCCTTCGTTTTACGAGGGTTCCACATAATATTTTTAAGCTAACAAAGTTGTGGTCATCGATTCCTGATCAAATTGGAATTAGTAATGTTGATATTTTACTGAGTTAAGAAAACCCGAAAACTCGGAGAAGAACCCTCGAAGCAAGGGAGAGAACCAACAAACAACTCCACTCACATATAACGCCTTCTCTGGGAATCGAACCCAGGGATAATACCCAAGGCCAGGTTCCAGATTGGCGTTTTAGCTTAGCTGGTAAAGCATCGAAAGTACACCAAGTCTGAGAGTCGTAGCTTTTCCTTCGGTCGCCATTTTTAATGCGAACCCGCGGTGATAAAATATGCGGAAACACGTTCTGCGCATGATCCTCAATCTTTGATATTAACTATTATCAGCGATTTTTGAGCCTTGACAAAAGAACCTGAATCTGGTTCTTGAATTCGCCTTGGGAAAGACAATATGATCTGATGACTGATTCGCTTATGTTACTTTATGCGTTTTCCCCATATATCATTTTAATCAAACCGCCATTAATCAGATAAAAATGGGAACAAACTTCATTTTTTTAGCGATAATAATAAAAAAATGAAGAATCTCTTAATTATTTAGCGTTTCGAGCTTCCTGTTTAATAAGAGCTAATTAAAGGAAACACCCTTTAAGTAAACCACTCACCAGCCTTTGTCTTAGTGGTTTTGTCATCTTCATTCAAATCTCCGCCTCGGGGTATATCCTCTTTCTTCCAGAATCTGTATTCAACTGTATTTCTTGTGTTATCGACTCATTTGTTAACTTCTTCTTTACCAGTCGTTAAGCAACCGTTTAGAAATAGCTGAGAATAAAGCGTTCAATTTGGACCAGGAGGTAAGCTTTGCCACACTTCATAACTAACCCTCTCTCTTTCATATTTGGTTTTATTTCCAATATTAAAAAAAAGAAAGAAATTTACATAACTTCCACAATGGAAAACATGTTATTTGTCCATAAAGCGCAATATCACGAAATGTTGTTTTGATCTTCATTTTCAAAGAATTGTTTAAATATAAGAATGGTTATACTCTTATACACTAACTATACCTTTTTTAAAGCATAAAAAATAGTTTATTCAATATTTGAAACTTCACCATTCCTATATTTCTTCATCTGAGTAAAGGATTTCCATAAACTCACATTGTTTCAAAATTAGAAGTTTATGTTCGCACTGTTATGACCTGATAAAAACGTTTTAAATGTTCTCCAAAAGTCACAGCTCACATTTCTGCCAAGTAGGAAGAAAAAGGTAGATTTACCGAGACAAGAGCATTTATTTTTGATAGTTTAGTTCGATTGCCTTTTATCTTCCCGAGGTATCGATTTTTTATAAGCAGCTAAGAGCATTATCATGTTTCGTAATTTTCTTTGCGTTTTGTATTCTTCTTCAATTCTTTTTCTTAAGCGCAGGAAGTAAACGACAATAAAGTTTTTACCTTTTTCGCTTATCATCTCTTATCATCGACAATTAACTTATCGGTTTTCCTAGAAAGGTATTTTTCTTAATGAATATAAACAAGTTGATGTTGTACCCAACAGTTTTTTAACAGCGATTGTCTTGCAACACAAATGTTTGTCAAAGCAACAACAATAAAAAAAGCAAAAATTATGAAAATCAAAAAAATGTTACAAAGCCGCAGCACTGAACAAGTGAAAGATTACACTACAACCTTTTTTGTTTTAATAATTAATAATTTATTAAATACTTGATTAGTAATATTAGTTAGATATAAATTTATATGATGGCAAAGATAAATAAAATACAATAGATAAAGTATATAATACACATTCAAATTTCCAATATAGAAATGTCTAAAATAATTAGAAATTTAGGAGTTGTTAATAACATTTCTACGTACAATTTAGTAAGCAACTGCCTCTAAAACGTTTGGTGTGAGATTTGTAAAGTAGGATCAGTTATATGAGGATTTCCAAGACCATATTTAGACTGCACAGGTTCAAATAAGCAAGTTTACTTGTAAAGATTGTTTTTGTAGAAGGACTTAAATGAAAAATTTCTGTTGTGCGAAAAAGCGTGGTTAAAATCAATTCACTTAAAATTAATTTATGAAAGATTTTTTTTCTTTTCACAGTTGCAACAATCAACATTGAATATGACAGAGAAAGGCGGACACTTAAATCTTGCACAGCGAGAAGTTGAACATAGGAAATCACAGCTGGAAAGAACAGAAGAAAAACTTGCCATAGAAAAGGTGGGATTGACGATTGAAGGATGGACGAAATAGATGAATAAGTGAATGAGATCGCAAGCAATGTCGCAGAGATGTTCACACACGGTGAATATTGTTGACCGCGACGTCGCAGACATATGTGCGACTTCGCGCGTAACTTCGCCGGAATGGACACATGGTGCGATGTCGCCTTTGCGTGCAACTTCACATTCTGTGTCCGAACCTTAAGTTTCCCATCCATGCTAAATCTAATCTTTCAGGAGCTGTATACACTTTCTTAACTATTGTTTACATTATAGGAACAAAATGCAAAATTATCAGCGAAAGTCGAAACAACAGAACAAAAGTGAGTCGAACTGTCTTTATTTAATACCCGTATTCTGTTGTTTTGAAATGATTTTGTACTAATTATTGCGCATGCGTGAACAGGTTGTTTTCCATGGTGAGTGATTGTGATTCGCTGAAGAGACAACTCGATGCTGCACTGGAAAAAATAAGAAAACATGAAGAATCTGCTTTACTGACTGAGGTAAGTTGATATTGTACGAGATATTACGTAAAATAAAAAATTATATTTTATGTTGAGTTCGCTCCACAAACAACACCAATACATTTAGTATTTACAGCACACAATGGTCGAACTCACATGTTGATTTTAATGGAGGGAGGAAAACCGGAGAACCCGGAGAAAAACCCTTGTGGCAAGGGAGAGAACAACACATCAAAGAAACGCAACTCACATACAGGGCTTAGCACGCGGGCTCGATCCACGGGCCCCTTGCACTAAAGTGCTGCATTGTTCACATTTTATTTATTTCGTTTGATTTCTTTCTTATTTATTTCTTTATTTCTTTATTTCTTTATTTCTTTATTTCTTTATTTCTTTATTTCTTTATTTCTTTATTTCTTTAT
>JANTNT010145972.1:0-10461 GCA_024752375.1 Entacmaea quadricolor
ACAAGAGTGCCACTTTTAGTTACAAGAGTGCCATTTTTGGTTACGAGAGTGCCACCTATAGTTACAAGAGTGCCACCTAAGTTACAAAAGTGCCACCCAAGTTACAAGAGTGCCATTTTTGGTTACAAGAGTGCCATTTTTGGTTGCAAGAGTGCCACTTTCTCCCTTTACGTCTAGCGCTCTCTCTCTCTCTCTCTCTCTCTCCCCCCCCTTTCTATATAAACACACTAAATACACTGATTTATTTCACTTTATTTTTATTTTCAAACTAACAAACCTACCGTGTCTGCACAGTGAATTTTGAATTTCTTCCTTTGATCGCACGCGTTTGGCCATCAGTTACAGAGCACATGTTTGGGAACGCCTGGCTCGTTTTGATGTTTCCTAACGTCTCAATTGCTCTGATCACCTCATCTTGATTGGCAACGAAGTAAATGGTGTCGTTCTCTTCTGGATCGCCTTGGAACTTTGCTGTTATGAGCTCGTTGAGTCTTTCGCACAACTGCTTTTTGACTACAAGAATTTCCACTGAGTTGCCGTGCCGAAGAACTTGTTCTGTGGAAAAAACGAAGGTTAAATTTTACACTTTCTAGAGACCTAGTTATCAGGTTTATAAATTTTGACAAAAAAATCCATTTCTACAGCTATTTAGAAAACGTTGTCAGTCTGAAAGGTTTAATCTGAGGTGATAAATAATTTGCACTAACGTTTAAGGCATTTCATAAACACATATTTTAAAGCTCTTTTAGAACATACAGGTCTTGGCTTTTCTTCTCCTGGCATCCATTTTTGAAATGAATGTAAAGCATGCCATGTCACATTTTATTGTAATTTCGTTCACATGTATTAGGGAGGAGTTCGCGTTTAATTGGTAGTACAGGTATAGAGTATAGGGTGGGGTATGGGGTATGGGGTTAGGGGTTAGGGGTGGGGTTAGGGGTGGGGTATGGGGTGAGGTATCGGGTATGGGGAATAAGGTATAGGCATAGGCAGGACATAGACATAGACATAGGGCATAAAGGTATAGACATTGGCATAGCCATAGGCATAAGGGTATAAATATAGCTATACCTATAGGCATAGGTACAATTTAATAACGAATGTAAAATAATAATAATAATGTGAAAATACTAATAAAAAAAAGAAAAGAAATAATGTGAAAATACTAATAACCTTGTCGAATGGCCCTCAAAGTCAGCTAAATGTGGTGCGCAATCCTAAATCTGCTTTATTTTCAGCAAAACGGAAAAGTTGCGCCATCTTACATTCTTACCCCCTTCCCCTCAGTCCCGGACGTTCTGAAAACCTGCCAAGGACGACAACATTACTAATTGATATCGCTCTCCAAGAACATTATCTTAGTTTGTTGTTTTACCTGTAAATGTGCAAGTAATGGTTAGTTTTTTAAGCTCGTTTTCCAGTCTTTCCTGCTGCAGGCTTAGAACACTTGATTTTTTCCTTACGATACTCTCAACTTCATTCATCATTCCTTTCTCTCGTTCTTGTAGTATCTGAAACAAGATATTCATCATATTCATTGCTTTTTAGAGAAGCTAAGCCACAGGAAGACCAATGCCGTTAAATGCTATAGGATTACCATACGGCATTCTACGGCATTAGCCTTCCTGTAGTGTGTTTTTAAACGAAAAAAATTTTTTTTCCTCTTATGACCCCTATGTATTTTAGATTATACCACAGGAAGCCCAATGCCTTATATTAATCCTACGGCATTGAATGGCATTGGTCTTCCTGTGGCTAAATCAAGCAATTGTTTTGCCCATGTACAGTTTATTGCCACCACCGATCCTCCTGCGGGTGTGAGCCCAATATAAGACTAGCTATATGGAATGTGCGTATGCATTAATATTGGACTGGCCCAAGAAAAATTTTAAATTCTGATTTTCTTAGTCAAGTATCTGATTTTTGATAAGTGTTGTTGGGCAGATATCGAAGAATTATTTAAAGTAATATTTTAGAAACGTTCGAGGAACAAAAAAGGGAGTATTTTTGGGGACAATAAGTTGACAAATATTTTTTGTAACATTTCACGAATATCTTACACAGACAATAAATGGCGATAGGAAAATAATGTTTAGTTTTTCCAAATTATTTTCCCGCTTCAAAAAAGTATACTTTCAAACTTAAAATAGTATATCCAACATTTACCTTAAGAATTCGTGGAAAGCATTTTTGAACTTCCGACTTAGCAACCTCGGCTCTAGCCTCTAGTCGACACGTGACTTCCTCTACGTCTTTAGTAGACTGCTCTACCACAGGGATCTTTCTTCGCAATTTATCAACAAGCTGTGTGATGGATGAAGTCTGCTTATCAATGGTGTCTGTTAACTGAGTGTACTTATGGCTGCCTGTTGAATGTGTCGTCATTGTACACTCTCTACAGATTGCTTGCTCGCAAGTTTCACAGTAATACCTAAAAAGATGGATAAAATAGTCATTCACAAATCACTAAAACTCCATATTACTCTGACGATGTGATAGCAAACAATTATAATTGCTGGTTTGTCATCATTCCAAGAGAATCAAAATATATATGTCGGCCATGTTGGTGACACTAACAAAAGAAGCCAAAGAGAAATCCTTTGTTGACGTCTTCCAACATGGCCGCCATGTCGTAACATGCAAGCAAACAGTAAGCCATTACCATGATAACCTCGTGATACCACTCTTATTGTAATACTTTTCATAGCTTGCCGTTCTATTTCGCCTATTTTCATCGTTCTCTCGAATCGGAGCAGGTTTGAATGTGGAAAAGAATTCGAAAAGGATTCTGGTTATAGAGTATCATGACGTCATCATGCAAATGAGCTATGAATGAACAACAGACTTTTGAATGATCCTGTGAAGTGAACCTTTCTTTGCATTTATTTGGTTGGAATCAAGAACCAGCTGAAATACATTACAACCTAAAATCGCAAAAACTGCGTACGAAAATTCAAAGCAGCTGTCGCAATCAAGCTACAGTCTATATTGCAACGAAAGTTTCTCTTAGTTTTGAATTGAATCCACTTAAATCTTGCCAGTCATTGTAGACTCGTACAAGAGATCTCCCCTGAAGAGTGGTTTAACACTGATTTCTTATTCTTTACCTTAGTTTTTCTTGTCCATGATCTGAACAACATATTGGACGGTGAAGAAGGTCTTCAGGATGAGGATTTGAACGCAATTCTTCCACAGAAACAACCTAAAAATAATATCATTGTCTTCAACAAACTTACAATAATATTATGGCACTTTGTTGACAACGTTTTGCGCCATCGTATGGTCGAAATTGAGGGTAGACTTAAGTTAGCTAGCTACCCTCGATTTGCAAAAAAATTGAATCCCAGGGGGACTTAAATCGGAAAAGGACGGGGATGTTCCTCGTACCTTTTAGGGATCAAAATCAACCATCTGGTACTTATACTTAGGGTGACTCAAATTTTATTGGACCACCTGAGACTGAGCTGGTACCTTTTAGGGTGATTTCTAAGTAACAAGATACCCGAGTTAGTTCAATCAGCTAACAATTTAGCTGGTACCTCTTAGGGATAAAAATCTTGTGTTGCCACACCCACCAGGATAACACTCGGCTACCTTTTAGGGTTCATTCTCAAAGTTTCCGACGAGCATCACTGTCAATATATAGGATTCCCCCCGGGATTTGAATGGCACCGCAAAAGTTTCTACATTGAAGTGGATTTGACTTACTCTATGAGACTTAGTGAGCCTTAACCGCATGTGAGCATTGCGACAGTCATAACACAGAAAGTCCATACACTCTATACACCTAGCAGCGGCCGGAAGCTTATCTTCACAGCTGCTGCACAGAATTGGCTTTTGATCATGGTTACGTAATGCCGCCACGTCAATCATAGTCGTGACGACAAAATTTGGCGGGAATCCATTAGTTCCTCTATCCTACGAAAAGAAGCAATAAACAAGCTTTAGCAGTCAACAAAATAAGTAGACATACACTTACGTAATCACCGATGGTTGAATAAGCATGCGTTTTCACTACGGCAACTATAGCAATGGAACTTTCTTAAAATTATGATGGATGCGAGGCTGACAAGAAAACACAAAAGAAATCACACATTTTCTCGATGGAATTTGTGGTATTTCTTTTGTATTTTCTTGTTAGTCTCGCATTGCACGATAATTTTGAGAAGGGTTCATAAATTTTGTTTGGTCCTTACTCTTGCGCCTGTGCTTGAATCATAAGTGAAAAATTTTTTTGATGCTATTGTGCGTGCGCTTGTTCGTGCATTGCTCTTGTAAGGCACAGCAATAGCGCAGCGCAGCTCAGCACCATAGGTACTACACTTATAGAAGGATCTTTGTTTACATTTTTACCTCATTAGCATACGTGTTTTAGCTTCTAGCTCCGCTACAAAATATCCAACACTGAATATTACAATATTGGTACAATTACAGCCTTTCCTGAAAAAATTGAACACTATACATTTGATACTGCTCGTGCAATACAATTCTAAAATCGGAAAATTTTACAAAGGATATATGGCCTCATTAGCGCTTTTGCCACACAAGATTTTCGGAAGCCAATATTTTCATAAATATTTACTCACAAGCTCTGAAACTTTGGGGAATAACTTAAGTTGGTAAGCTATGTCAGATTTAAAAATCAGGTTTTCATAAATTCATCTCCTCCACGGTAAAAATGTAAACAAAGATCCACCTATTGTTCTGCCATCAAACATGGCTGCTGTGACGTCAATATGCGAAATTTCTATAATATATCGAACTCGTAAATTAATTGTTTTGATATTTTTGCTTTTATTCAGGGTTACCTTCACTATATTCGTAGCCTTCCTATAAACGACACCCCTGAAATATTTGGTCTCCATGACAACGCTAACATAACTTTTGCCCAGAATGAGACGGACAGTCTCCTTCACGGCATCTTAAAGATGCAACCAAGATCGTCTACAGGAGCTGGTCGGTCCAGAGAAGAGGTTCGTTCAGTTTATGAGACCGTTATGTTGTACATTAAGATGATCATCTATACCTTTTTTCCTGTACTCCTCTTTTCTCTCACCTCCGTCTCCCTCTGTCCTCCTCTCTCTCCACCCCAGCCCTGCTCCTACTTTCTTCTTCCCTTCTCTCTCTTTCCCGCACCCTGTCCCCACCTTCTCCTTCCCTTCTCTCTCCTCCCCACCCCGTTTTCACTTTCTCCTTCCCTTCTCTCTCCTCCCCTTATCTCCCCTCTCCGCTCCCTTTCTCCCGTTTTCTCTTTCCCTTCTCTCTTTCTCCTTTCATACTCTCTCCATTCCCTCCTTTCTTTCTCCTGGTGTCTGCCTCCCCTCCCCTCCCTCTCTTTCTTATACGGATGTCTATTCGTGATGAACAGCAATTCTTGGTATCCAGAAATACATTTATAATGTTCATTATTTATTGTTAGGTTATGGAAGAATCAGCCCGCGGGATTCTCGAGCACGTACCACAGCCGATGCCGATTGGTCCAATAATGGAGAAGTACCCAGTCATGTACGAAGAGTCTATGAACACAGTATTAGTACAAGAGGTTATTCGGTATAACAAGTTATTGACTGCTGTTAGACAGACACTAAATGACTTACTCAAGGCACTTAAAGGATTGGTGGTCATGTCACAGGCTCTGGAAACCATGGCTAATAGTCTTTTTAATAACAGTGTGCCAGAGTTGTGGGCTGGTAAGGTTAGTAGTACAACTGTTTGCCGATCTGTCCGTCTTTCATTCTGACTGTCTGACCATTTGTCTGACTGTTCGACCGTCTGTTTGACTGTCTGTATGACTGAATGTCCGTTTTCCTCTCCGACTGTTCGTCCCTCCCCCGACTGTCTGTCTTTCTGTCTGTCTGTCTGACTGTCCGTCTCTCCCCTCCACTGTCTCTCTGTATGTCTGATTGTCTTTCTGTTTTTGTCTGACTGTCCGATTGTCCGTCCCCCCCGACTGTCAGTCTGTTTTTCTGTCCGTTTCTTTCCCCGACACTGTCTGTCTGTCTGTCCCCATGTTGTTGTACTGACATGTTATTTTTTTACCAGGCGTACCCTTCATTGAAACCTTTAGCTTCATGGGTGCAAGATCTCGTGGCTCGTATCCACTTTATTAAAGGATGGATTGACGAAGGGATCCCACCGGTAAGTTATAAACTAATTCTCCATAACGCCTTCTTTTATATAACTATATTCGTTACATGACAGTATCTCCATATGGACAGAAGCTGAGAGCGATAAATGATGATTAAGTTCTCATTTCAAGATAGTCTCGGTACTGTGTTGGTATGGTTACTGCATGTGTTGCTATGGGTTACTGTGACCGTCACACTTTCATTGTGCTGCGCACTAGAGAAATGCCATACCACCTCACATTCTTTTACTCTAATTTAAATGTTAAAGTAATTACAACATCCCTCTACTCGTAGTTACTGTTTACTCTATCAAATTCTTTCTTCACGTTTTTCCATGTGATTGTGTTAATTCAAGTTTAGATCAAACTATATTTTGTGTTTACACACTTCATTTCTGATGCGCACGGCAGGTAGTAATGACTTAACATTAAATTAAAGAAATGTATTTTGTTATACAGAAATAATTCTTGGTTTTCACCCATTGCTTAGAGAATAAAATAACAAAGACATGGCAGCCATGTTGGTGTACATAACAATAAAGGCTTAGGAGATATCTTTTGTTAGCTGTACACCAAGTAGCTGTGACGTCACGTGAAAACCAAGAATAGTGTAATCTGACTACACTTTATAGTAAGCTGCTCTGTATCCTTTTATCTAATTCCCATCCATTTCTATTCTGTCTTTCATACCTTCCATTTGTATTGTATTGCTGGGTTTCAAACACTGACCACCATGTGCACTCAACCAAGTATTTTTTTTTGAAAAGGTGATAAAAATTCCGCACGACACTGGAAATGACATCACATGAAACCCAGCAATCCTTCTAATTCCCTCCCATTTCTATTCTAACTTTCTAATTCCCTCCAGTTTCTATTTTGTATCTTTCTAATTCCCTTCCATTTCTATTGTATCTTTCTAATTCCATCCTATTTCTATTGGATCATTCTAATTCCCTCCCATTTCTATTATCTTTCTAATTTCCTACCATTTCTATTTTCTTTCTGATTCCCTCCCATTTCTTTCTTATACTTTTGATTTCCTTCTAATTCTTCCTTATTCTTTTGAATTCTTTTAAATTTATTTTTTGAATGTTCAGATCAGCTAAATGTTTTTATCAATTGTGTCAGCTATTTTAATACTATTTACTTCAAAAGAGTACTGTTTATTTCTTAATTAAAATTAAACAACACTCGGTTATGAAATCCAACTCACTAAACCGTTGCGATCTCTCTCTTTTTTTTTTTTTTTTTTTTTTTTTTGTTTTCTTCGCTAGTGATTCCTGTTTCATTAGTCTTTTAAAGTAATAACAACTTTATTACTGTTTAATTTTATTTGATGTCAAATACTCCTTTTAAAAAAGTAAATCGTAAATATATATTTTTTATTATTTCAATGATTATAATAATAATAAAAAATGAAAAAAAAAAAAGAAAAGAAAAAAAAACTAAAGATAAAAATTCAATTACCGTAAAACAAATATAGTAGTTTACAAGGTCCGGCAAAATATAATGTCCTATTTTATTATTGTTTCCGCTCCATCTGCACACTATTTTTTAATTGAAGAGCGCCCTTGGTAGATTGAAATCAATCAAATCGTGGATAGAGTACCAAGTTAGTCGCAATAACCCCCAGTCTGTTTGTGAATAACTGATACCAACCACTAATGATTCACACAGCAATCAATAAAGCAAACTATACCAATGTTTAGTTTGATAAAGAAAGTTCCAGAGGGCAAATTACTAAAAATGTAGCCCATATCGAGTGTTCTTATCAGACAATATCGCGTTTTGCCAGAAAAAAATAAGATAATTTTCCTTATATCATAAAAATCTTAATTGGATATATAAATATTCTGTGTTTTCAAATTGATTTTGGTTTTATCTTTTCAAAAACTCCTGAAAGAAATTCTTTTTATCACATTAAAGATATTTGTTTTAGAATCTAGTTTCCTTGCTAACGTTTTATGATAATTGGTAGGTTTGAAATAGAAACCGCTTCTTTGAAAAAAATAATAAAATGTTATGCGGAAATGAAATTAAATGAATAGGAAAAATGAGAAAAGTAAGAAAGAATTTAAGAAGAAATGGAAACAGTATTCCGGGTAAAATGTTTACTCGACCAGAAAAGGAAAAGGAAAACAAAACGAAAAAAAAAAAAGAGAAATTGTTGTCTAGAAAAAAATCTATGAGGTTTACGTTTTTGGTATATTTAGATTATTTAAATTGCATGTAAAAAGTGTTTGCCTGAGAAGAAAAGAACAAAAGAGAAAATGAAATATAGATAGGTATCTAGAACCCAGACATTACTAGAGTATTTTGGAAAAAGAAAAAGGTACCCTTGCGCATCTTGCTTAAAATGTGTCTAAATCCCATGGTGAAAGTATTCCCCCCCCCCCCCCCCCCCAAAAAAAAACTGAAAAGAAGAAGAAAAAAGATACCAAATCTAGTATTTCAACAGTCAAATCAACACCTTTATTTTCATGTCTCGTCTAGCTCACCACCCCTTCTCTCTGCAGTTTTTCTAATCGGAGACACGACATCCAGAGAAAAAAAGTATTTTGTCACAGTGTTTTACGATCTTCCCAGTGTCTGTTACCTCTCAAGTGGCTTCAACCACTTTTGAGCATGTGACATGGAGTAATACATCTTGCGCAAATTATATTGTAACCAAAAGTGAAGGATTAAAAAACGCAAGGAATTCTGCGACTTCAACCACTTGTACTTTTCACGTAATTGAAAACACTCCCACGATTATGAAGGGTAAACATTATTCAGGATTAAAGAGTAGATCTGCGGTGAGCGTTGATGTGCGAAAGGAGATCTTAGTGTGTACGACAGACATCTAGTTTCGAGTGCTCAAGCCTCTATGAAAGGCTTGAGAGCATTGAAAGTCTTTGTGGTGGTGATCAACCACTTCGATCAATTAAACTACAGAATTGTTAATAAATGCAAGTGTTCTTTTTCTGTTTGCTGTTAAATGATCTGCAACCAGTATAATGTATTAATCCTAGTTTTTGTATCACACTTAGACCAAACGAAACCTTATTCATCGCAAATTTTCAAGGGTTTAAAACGAACAATGTTAATATAATATTGCGCGATCAATACATGAAAAATGTTCACAACACTAAGATGCTAACTGATCCGATTCTGTTGAAATCCTTGCTATAAACTTTTCCTTGTAAAAAAAAATGTTCCAGGTTAGAGTTTCGACCTGGGCAAAATGTTTGCGATCGTTCGCGATATTCAAAGCACACTCGATAAAAATCCATATTGGTTTTATTCGCGTTCATACGTTCATTCCCATTTATTTACTCGATTATTGAGGCGATTTATCCCCTTAGAAATGTTACTCAAATACTTTATTGGACAGAAGGAAATAGCTTAATTCATGACAGATTACTTGGTATCGCAAATGCGTCTAGTTCCTACAAAGTGCGGTAAAGTGCGTACTACCGTCAGCTTCCTAGAAGAGCCGCATCAACTGCACTTACGTTAAATCGAGTTACTTTTCTTTATTAGAACGTATACGTGGTCCAATACCAACACGGTTAATCCGCATACAGGGATGTTTTTTTTCTATATGCGTGGTTCTAGGTTTAATCCCTCTAGAGTTCTTATACACTAAATCCTTTGCAGTAGAAAAAAATTGATGTGTTTGCCGGATACTTAAAAGATTTCAGCGAACAAAGTTAATCAAATAAAGCGAAGTGAATTTGCGCAATAAAATCGACAATGGCTTTTATCCCACGAGAACCTGTGCCTTGGAAATGTTGTCTATTCGTCTGGCAAGATAATTCATCGATTTAATCCGAACAAAGTTTGACAGAAGAGCTGCTGTTTGTATGACTAAATATCTACAGTGTCTAAAGACCCTTATTCCACTAGGAAACCCACAGCGCAAGAAAGCTTTCCACTTGTTTTAGCCCAGTTCTTAGTTTTCACGTGTCGTCACAGCCGCCATGTTTGTTCACAGCTAACAAAAGATTCTCATTAGCCTCTGTTGTTATGTACACCAACATGACTGCCATGCCTTTGTTATTTTATTCCTTCAAAAAGAAAAAAAAAAAAGAAAAAGAAAACCAAGAATACTTGAAGGGTTTAGCCCGAACAAAGTACTATTAATGGACTAACAAAGTATTCGCTTGCCGCTTACTCTATTGGTATTAATCCCTTGGTTAAGGGCAGAAACGACACTGCTTTTACTGCATTCTAATTTTCCATTTCGAAGGAACAAGTGATTTAAGGTAGTTCGGAACCCTTGCTACTGCGCACCCTGCTCGCGCACGGCATTTTCATAGAAAATCAAAATATTAGATAAAAGTTGGATCACG
>JANTNT010146083.1:0-10460 GCA_024752375.1 Entacmaea quadricolor
CCTCTGACCAATGCAGCACCAATATAGTGGATAGAGACCCGCGTGCAAAGTCTTGTGAGTTGACTTTGTTTAATGTGTTGTTCTCTCCTATGCTACGAGGTGTTTTCTCGGGTTTTTCTCCCTCCGTAAAAATCAACATGTGAGTTTGAGTGCTGTGTCTTGAAATACTGAATGTACGTACTGGAAGTGTGTGTGGAGTGAACCTAACGGAAAAGCCACCTAAGAAAGTTATGTACATACTGAAACAGATAAGTCCAGTTCATTTAGAATCAAGGCTTATGTTGAACTATATTATGAAAAATTGGGGAAAAAGTCTTTAGGTGTGTCACTATGTGATCAACGCTAGAAATGGTAACCGTAGCGTCAGTATTTTCGCCACAGGGAGCCCAGGCTTAGCTTTTGGTCGTTATTTACAGTAAATGACACTTGAACGGACTTTGGGCGCCTCTCTCTCGAGTGGCAGGAAAGACATAGAAAGCAAATCAATAATAACAGCGGCTTTATTTTCAAAAAAACTTCGAATAAATAAGAAAAGTTTATCAGCCACATACAATTATTGTGAGTTAAAACAAAACAAGGAATGTTTATCAACCACGGACACATTTTGCAGCCCAAAATGCCTGATATGAGTTTAAGTGTTTAAAAGTACTTATGTGAAAAGAATATTGACGTGTTTGTGGCTAAGCGCACGATCTCTACGCGCATTGAGTCAGAGTAAAGTAACTTCTATTACCATTACTTATGTTTCCTCTTTTTTTATTTTCGTCTAGTATTAATGAATCAGCTTGTGTGGACCATGTCACTCAGGCATCAATGTAGTGATTAAAGCTGTGTAAATGCATGAATAAATGAATATGTGAATAAATGAATGAATGAAAAAACGAAAAAATAAAAGGCCAGCGCTATGACGTATTTATACATGCGTTATAATCATAAATCGCTTGATTGTGACAGTTGTATACGTTTGTTCAGTAAATAAATACCGCTAAAATAGCTTTTGTAGTTTTTCTTCAGTATTGATACTTTAATACTATATTTCGTACTGAATCTTCTCTTTCCCTCAAATTTAAAATTACGTCATCCAGAAATAAAATGTTACCTCCAGTTCCCTCCGCTTCCCTTCCCGTCCCCTCCCGATTTCTGGGCCTTCTCGCGTCCTAATCAAAAGGCCTTATTAAAAAAATGGATTCATATGCAACTAATAAACAGTTAGACGACGATCGAGCTCAAGATTTATATTAGCAGATAATTGACGCAAAGCTTAATACTGCATGACTCATAAAATATCCAGCATAATCTTATGACCAGCAGACTAGTGCGGGCTCTCCTTTGAAAACCAAGTGGCAAAAATCACGTGACGTGACGGAAAACCTATGGCGCGTGATCGCTGCCAAAATTCGGATATTGCAAATCGAGCAGTATGCAGTCAAATCGACCAGTGCAACTTCGTCTCGATCCAGTGGTCAAGTCAAATCGAACTGTCGAGTAGACGCTCCGGAGATTCAATTCGAACTCAGGGTTTTGGTATCGAATTGTAATTAGACTCAGAAATAAGAACTGAATTCCATGTTCGTTAAGTTTTACTTTTTACTAAAAACGTGTTTCCAACGAACAATTAACGCCTACCCATCAGGCCCTTGCGAGCGTGGATTCCCACAGGGAGCCCAGATCACTACAATAACCTCCCTCTAGTTACAACATGTTGTAACGATTCGGTGCCTTGGCGAACCGTCCACTACGTGTTTGATATTGTTGAGAGAGGGATTCGGTACCCTTGACCATTTGAGGTTTTTTCACTGTCTTTTTTTTAATGGGAGTGTCTAACAGCTCTTTGGAGCTTTTGAACCCATTGTCAGCACAAATCTCGATTGATGCTGGT
This sequence comes from Entacmaea quadricolor, assembly GCA_024752375.1. Classification (NCBI taxonomy): domain Eukaryota; kingdom Metazoa; phylum Cnidaria; class Anthozoa; order Actiniaria; family Actiniidae; genus Entacmaea; species Entacmaea quadricolor. The sequence goes on from JANTNT010146083.1 coordinate 1,880, forward strand.
TTGAGATGATCTAAGGAAACTATATCTTGATGCCCATCAAGATCAAGCTTGTAACACTTGTTGTAGCGTTGCAATACCCGGTATGGTCCCTTGTAAGGTTGCTGAAGTGGCTTTTTGACATGATCCTGTCTGACGAAAACATGCGTACACGAAACCAGTGCTTTGTTCACATAGATTGGACGCGACTGATGCTTTTTTGGTGTTGCTTTGAGAGACTGCATGCATCTTTTAAGCTTGCTAACAAATTATGAAGTCGGAATAGTTGAATCTTGCGGTTCAGCATTAAGCAAGTGTCCTGGTAAACATAAAGAAGTTCCATAAACGAGTTCAGCAGCACAAGAATTGAGATCATCTTTGAAATCACTTCTTAATCCCCGTAGAATTAAGGGCGAAGCTTCTACCCATGTTGTACCAATGTTCTTAGCCTTGAAAGAGCCTTTGAGTTGACGATGAAATCTTTCAATAATTCCATTTGAAATAAGATGGTAGGCTGTTGTACGAATCTGCTTGGTCCCCAGAAGTCTGCTAAGTTCCTTCCACAGGTGTGACTCTGTCTTCCTCTATCTGTGGTTACTGTAGATGGGACACCAAAACGTGCTACTCATCCTAAGACAAACGCTTTGGCCAGTGTTTCTGCCGTTATATCACATAGCTTCATCGATGCAAGTGATCAAGTACGAGTAGCCTTGGGCTGATGGAAGGGGGCCACTAGGTCAATGTGAACATTGTCAAATCTGTGCTTGGGAAGGTCAAACTTGCCAAGTGGTGTAGACGTATGGCGATGAATCTTTGATCTTTGACAAGCTACACATTCTCTGGCCCATTTTCGCACGTCCGTATTAATTTTGGGCCAAATAAAGCGACATATAATAAGTTTTTGTGATGCTCTAATTATTGGATGTGACAATCCAGGAAGCGAATCGAAAATTGCTCTTCTAAAATTCTTAGGTACAAATGGTCGTTGACTGCCTGTAGAAATATCGCACCATAAGGGTTTTGTGGCACCCGAGAAAAGTACTTCCTTAAACTGTAATGAGTTGTTGTGATGTTTCTCTGGGTCGTTCGCCTGTGCTTCCGCCAGCAAATCGTAATCTATACCTGGAGTTTTGTCTAATATATTGATAGTCAGTCGTGAGAGTGCATCGGCAGCTGCACATTGGCACGACCTTTGACGTGGCGAATATCTGTGGTAAACTCTGAAATGTAGGACATCTGGCCGACTTCTCTAGGTATGTATTTATCTGAACTGCAATTAAAAATATGTGTCAATGGTTTATGATCCGTGCGAACATAAAAGTTTCTACCTTCCAATAGGTGTCGAAAGTGCTTGATTGCCAGATAAATGCCAAGCAGTTCTCTTCCAAACGTACTGTATCGCGTTTCTACAGGCTTAAGTTTCTTAGAGAAAAACCCATGTGGTTTCCAATCATCACCAAATTTCTGTTGAATCACTGGGCCTACGGCGTATCCGATGCGTCTACAATCAAACAAGTTTCAGCTGTTGAGTGCCAATGAGAAAGGCGTGCAGCTGCTGCTAAAGCCTTCTTCAGATCGTTAAAACGCTCAACCTGTACAGCTTTCCAACGTGGAGTTAAACTTTCTGATCTTGTTTTTGGTAATACAGCGTTGTTCTTATTTGATTTCCATAATAAAAATTCTATTCCTTCAGCATTTTCGGTTTTTTTTATTCCTGTTTGTAAAACACACAATTATAATACAAGACTTGCTTCTAGATCATCATATTCATTACCAAAACTTAGAACAAATTGATATTAAGTTTAATGGTCCAAAAATTTGGAATTCAATATCAGAACACTTGAAATCAATTAAATTTTAAAAAATCTTAAATAGCTTAAAGCTACCATCATTGAGAAATATTGGTTCTTTTGTTTGATTTTCTAATTATTGTAGCAGACAATTTCATTTGCAGTGTAGGTATTTTAATCAGGGCCATCTACATAGTGCCCTGCTTAGAGTAGTCACACTGTAATAAGCCATTTTTTATTATCAATTTTGTTCGTTTTTGTGTTTGTAATTGTGTATGTATAAGTTTATTTTGTTTTTGCTAGTCATAGATGAAACTTTTAAGTAGACTGAATTATTATATTATATTATTTATACAGTGAGATCCAATAGATTAACTTATTAGTTTATATTTGTAATAGGCTACCTGACTTGGATTAGTTTTTACTATTTTCGGTAGCCTAACACCTATATTTTTTGTAATTAGCTATTAACAGTGTTATTTAGGAATCTTTTTCCCCTCTTAGAATTGGTTTAAATAACGTTGTTGTTGTTGAGCTGTTCTTTGCTTGTCGGCTTCCGTTAAACAGTTGTGGAGTGAAGTCTGTAGTGTATCCGTTAGGAATAAATCTGTCATAAAAGTTGAAGGGCAAGAAAATCGCGAAGCTTCTTTGTAGTATCAGGAAGAGGAAAATCAAGAACCACCCGAACTTTTTCTTACAGTGGCTTTATGCCTTCTTTGTTAATAAGGTGGCCCAGGAAGGACAGTTCAGCTTTTCCAAACTCAACTTTGTCCGGGTTGATTACGAGTCCATATTCATCCAAACGCTGGAATAATAGGCATAAATGTTCTTCGTTCTTGAGGTGTTGTACTAGCTACTAAAATGTCGTCAATCCGTATCCATAACAAAAGTCCAGTCCATAAATGACTTGATCAATTAATCTCTGAAATGTCTGAGCAGCAATACGTAGATAAAAATGCATTCGGGTAAACTCAAACAGCCCAAAAGGTGTGGTCAATGCTGTATGTGTGAATCCCCAGGCTTCACCGGTATTTGATGATATGCACGGACGAGACCTACTTTTGAATAGATAGTAGTGCTGTGTAGACTAGATGTGAAGTCCTGAATATGTGGAATTGGGTAACGGTTCTGGTACGGTTATGTCGTTAAATGTTCGATAATCACCACATGGTCTCCATTCTCCACGGTTTTTCTTAGGCACCATGTGTAGAGGAGAAGACCAATTGCTTTTTGAGGGTTGTATGATACCAAGGTCCATTAGGTTTTTTAACTCGGAGCGTGCAATTTTAAGCTTTTCTGGGGATAGACGTCTAGGCCTAGCGTAGACAGGTTTCCTTTAGTGAGGAAATGGTGAGTTACATTGTGCTTGACATTCATGTCCTGCGTAACTCTGGTAAGCGATGGGAATTCGTTGAGAATCCTGTAATTTTTTGATTGAGCTCGAACAGTTATCGGGCTGATTGCATGTACTTGTGCTGCAGACCTTGGGTGCTTCGGTATTTGGTTGCGTCAAGAAGACTCTTTTTACTAACATCAACAAGTAAACCACAATGGTGGATTGAAAATTTATCATCTGCTACAAGAAATTTCCATTGAAACTTTCTGTGTAAATCGAGATTCAAGGCACATGAACGTGTGCCATATGTTTTAATTTTGCTGTGGTTTGCAGCTTCAAGGGTAACGAAACTTGGCGAAAGGGGAGGTCCCTGTTTATTGAACGGTAAGACACCGACTTCTGCGCCAGTGTCCACTAGGAATTGTTTTTCTGAGTTTCTGTCTTTGTTTCTGTCAGCATGTTGGTCGCCTTTACGTGCTGACTGTGTCGTTTCCCTGGGTACAAGGTGGCTGGTATTTGCGAGCTTTGCTTCCAAACCGCTGGTGGTACCAGCACAGGGGCTGTTTGGCAGTTTGAGGGGTCGTTGCTGGCAACTCAGCGGGTTTCGCTTGTTTTCTGGTTAGTGTAGCCAACGTGTTGTTTATTTTGTTCAGTTGTGCTTGTAGGGAGTCAATAGCTGTGGACTGATGGACGTTGGATGGTGCTGACGTTTAGGCCTTGCACCTCCATGGCTTTGTCAGCTAACTGTTCCAATTCCTCAAGAGTTGCTGTTGTTTTGGTTGTTACTGCTAGTATTTGTCTTAAGTGTTGAGGCAGCCGTTGCAAAAATAACTCACGAACTAACGGATGGTCGGCTGGGCTGTCATCTAATAACTTTTGGAATCGTGGTAGGAGTTGGGACGGCTTTCGGTAACCTAAATCCTCAGTAGCTAGTAGTTGCTGGAGTTTCTGGGCCTTTGCCGTTGTTCTTTCCATAAGTTTTGCTTTCAGTTGGTTATAGGCGTTTTCTACAGGTTTTGAAATCAAGAGATCGCGAATATCAAGAGCTACCTCAGGTGGAAGAGATGCTACGACATAATTTAGTGTCTTGATTAACTATTTTACGAGTAGCAAATTGTGATTCCACTTGAGCAAACCATATTTGTTGGCCAAAACTAAGGTAGTTTTACAGTCGTTTCCGATGAAGCGCGACTGTCTAGACTTCAGTGTCTGCATTTGTAGATTGCATTAGGTGGACGTCAATCACTTGATTTTGTCGCTCGTGTGCATTTTCGTTTGATCTTCAAGTGATTGACGTCCACCTAATGCAATCTAGACAGAAGTCTAGACAGTCGCGCTTCATCGAGTCCATTGAGACCAATAACAAAGGCCTTTTTTATCTTTAGTATCAAACCACAACAAAAGTAAAATCCGCTTACGAAATCGAGCAGAGTCAGATCGAAACCGCCAGATCGCAGTGATGATTTTCGCGCCATCGCGGCCCGTAATCATCATGATTTATCTCGATGTTCGAATGAATCTTAAACCTTCCCTAATGTATAAATTCATTGAATTGTTTTACGAAAACTTTGAGTTAGGCGCTGTTACGATACTTCTCGTCTGTTTAAAAGACACTTTGGTTTAAAGGTTTTCTATAAAATTTATATTCACTTGAATTCAATCACATTTGTACATCTTAGTGCGTTGGACGTCTGTACGATATTGACGTATAGATATCTTCTTTTACATTTACTTATTTTCACTAAAAACTGTTACTGATGAACTCAATGTGTACCCAAAAGCTAAAGTGAAACTCAGGACTGTAGCTTAGTTTTGTTTGTGTCGAACTAATCTGCTTGACGTGATGCTTCCAAACAGTACCAGGCTTTGTTGGTTTGGGATATGTGTGTGAATATTATCTTCAATTTTTTTCCATCAACTCGCTATCTTTAGGCTAAAAATCATGGAAGTGTTAAAGGTTTGACTTTAAAGATTCGATATTCGAATCTTTAAAATTTAATTGTGTCTTAATCCAAGAGAAAATCCTGGAGAATCACGACCAACATTTACAAGAAATTGTATGCGTTTTTCTCTCTCCAAGAAAATATAGGCCTGGGGTTACGTCACTCTAGAACCCAGACTTCTGCTCACGGCCGTGGGTCCAAAAGTTTTGAACTTTGAGAAGGCATAAAAAAATCAGGTATTTATCGAAATCAATTTTTTCTTTACAGAAACCTCCTGTTTTTCATATAAAACCAAACCTGCAAAGGGTTTAGGGGCACTTTAAGGCATTTTACAGTGCGACTACTTCAACCGAGGCCACTTAGACACGGAGAACCAATCAAGATTTTGAGTGAAAACTTAAGCCAATCATGAGCCAGTCATGGGAGTTCACAATCAGTAGAATCTTGAACTCAGCCTCATAGTGTTTCATTCCCACGGTCTCTTGATAACATCAAAATTGTTTGTCAGACATTATTCAGATCTTGGCTTTTTTACTTTCTCCTGATTGGTCAGAATTAGCTAAAGTTAGAATGCATTGTTTTCACACTCTAAATCTTGATTGGTTCATTTGACGGCCAAACAGCAGAACCAACAGTTTTCAGTTGAAGGAAATCAAGTCTACAATTCTCTGGATGTTTTCTTTTTCATGTAAAATTGATAACATAAATCTCTCCTTTCATTAGGACTAACCTTCAAACTTCTCATCAGTAAGAAATCCCTTCTTGCTTGACTTGACTTTATTTTAAATTTAGCTTTTTTTGATCTATTTTTTTAATTTATCAAGACAAGACGTGATGATTGTCTCCGTTACATTAGTTTTATTTTTCACTAAGAGTTCATTTAACTCTTTTCCATTGAGCTTTATTGCCATTTTTAACATAAAAGTTTTTGAGCGGAAAAGTCGCTTGAAAATCATAAGAAACCACAAGTTGTTCGCTGACGGCTATTCTAATCAGGTTTGTGATAGTCTTTTAGTATTTTCATGTATGTAGGTATAATTATTAATTACATCTTGAAATAAAGCGATGTTTTTTGGAGCAAAGTGGAGGCTCGTGATTTTCGACATTTTCCCGTGTTCTCCCTACAACCCGCGTGTTTAATTAGATCAGAGTATCTAACACGGAAAACCTTTCCTTTAATATTGCACGAACAAAACTTGTTATACCAACAGGCATCGAGCGAACACATACAAACACAACAGCAATGAAAATATCAGCACCAATGGATGGATGGAAATAACGATTAACAGAAATCTAAGATGGAAAAATACCTGAAAAAGACTGTACTTTGGCCATTACTAATTCTAGGAATACTGATGTATTGCTTCTACAATCATTCCGAAATGTCCAGACTTTGTTATTCAGTACTTTCTTGGTGAAGAAATGGGTGACCTTGAGTTACAGCAAATTTATGAAACAGCAGAAATCGACAAACTGAGCGACCAAGAAAATGTTGCCAACATTTCAGATTTTCGTGATTTTATTATTACGGAGCTGTTGTAGGATACAATCATCATTTGTCTCATGTGATCAGCTTATATATATGATAATATATATAGATATATGGAAAGAGGAACCAGATGTATGTTTAAGTACGGAGGAGATGATGGCAGGAATTTAAAATATTAACAGAATACCTATAACAAAAGGTCGATTTAATAGCAGAAAGACAAGCATTTTCAAAGTTTTCACGATAATTTTGATTCTGAATTTTCTGTTGATTTTTTAACAAACATGTTTCGAGGGTGCAACCCTCATCGTCAGTGTGATATAACTGTGTGTAAAAGCTATTGAAATAAATTATATAAACAGTTATTAATAAATTAAGGAAGAATAATGTTAAACGCTTAATGTCAAGTTCAAGTGCGTGACCTGCTGATTTAATGTAGGTCTTTGCCATTTGATACGCATGGCCTCTTTAATCTTAATGGTATATTGTGTGCCTCGGTCAATGATATCAAAACATTCATTTGTGCACATATCTCTACATTCTGGTGATTTAGCTAGGTGTTTGTATATATGTGAAGACTTATCACAAAATGAACAGAAAATTCAGAATCAAAATTATCGTGAAAACTTTGAAAATACCTATAACAGAAGAAATGATAATTGGATCATCTGATATTAAAGCGCTTTAACCTAGCCTTGAACAATGAATTTACTTTGGAAAATGTGAGTTAGATGTGTGTGTGTGCATAGCTTTAAGAGAAGGATAAAAAACAAGTCAAAGGAGAACCTATGAGTTCAGAGCTTACAGGTGTGTTTGAACAAATGTTCATGGTATGGTGGGATCGAACTCTAAAGAGAAAAATCCTTAATCTGGGATTGACCATTCACATGTACAAGAGTTACGTTGATGACATCAACACTGTTATGGAAGTATCAACATTGGGTTCAAGGCATGTGAATGGATCTATTACTATCACAGAGAGTTCAATAGATGTAAATGATGCATGGTGCATGAAGCTCATTCAATCTGTTGCTAACTGCAATTATCCCTCAATGCAAGTTGAAGGAAACTAATGCTCTAACTATGAAGAACGAAATATCACCTATTTTAGATTTCAAGATACGGATTGAAAAAAGAGAGAACAACGGTTCCAAAAAGCAGTATGTACTCTATGAATTATATGCAAAGAATGTTGCAAGAATGTTAAAGATCAGCACTACCGTGGAACGTCAAACGTACGACCTTGAAACAAGAAGTATTAAGAGCGCTACTTTATTGAAGTTACTCCTTACCATTGAAATTTACAATAGAACATGTCGAAGAGATTGCTCTCAGGATGTAATATTCTGAATATCTCCAGACACTCAGCACTGAAGGCGTACAAACGGACGCTAACTCTAGAGCAAACAAAAGAGAGACCGCTATACAGAAACAAAGAATGTAAGAGAACCGAAAGGAATAAAGAGAAGGAATGTAGAAAGAAGACCTGGTAAAGAAAAGTAGGTTTTACTAGTGTGATTATGATACCAGATACGACACGGCTTTAAAACGCGTGCGCATGCGCAACATTTTGAAAAACGCGTTTGGGTTTTGCGCGTTTGAAAATATCTTTGGCATTGTATTCGTTTCTTTTCTTTTCTTTTTTTCTTTTTCTTTTTTTTTTCTTTTATTTGTTTTTTTTTTTTCCATCTCGTTTTGATCGTGATCGCTTTTAATTTTGATATTTTGTACGCTGTTCTTCGTTTAAGAACATATCAAATGAGCTGATTGTTCTGAGCTTGAGCTGCGAAACACCAGCTTGCTCAAGGGTGGAAATTCGTATCGTAAAAGAGGACCTTCCAAAACCATATTCCTTGACTACAAGACGTGAAAGAAGCAAAAGTTTATCGAGACTCTAAGAGATCTGGAAAACTAAATTTCTACTTAATTTTGTATAATATGTTATAATTTGTTTTTATTGTGGCTACTGCCTGGGAAGGCGTAGCCACTATGCTATCGTGTAGTTTCCGAAGTGTCTGTAAGAGTGTAACCTCGGGCGAAGCGAAAG
>JANTNT010146305.1:0-10457 GCA_024752375.1 Entacmaea quadricolor
AACTTTATAATATATATAGTTTATGCCACAAATCAGAGATTTGTAAAATATATCTGGTATATAATGTATCCTTTAGGCTACAGTCACATGTTACCATAACATAATTACATTACATATATCTATAAATTACACTTACTGTGCTCACAAGTCAAGACCGCCGCAGATACGTCTTTACAGCTCTTTCGGAACGTGTCACACGTCCTGGATTGACTGCAAGCTCTATTTCGTCTTCAAGGTAAAATGTTTGGTCATCATCAGATTGTGTATCGTACTCATCGATTTGGTCTTTTTCAACAGAGTTGGTAGTTGTCATATATTGACGGATGTTTCGTCAACAAATGTTATTGTGATATCCTCAGATGAAGTGTTACTCGCACTTACCAATGGTTGGGGTGTGATAAATCGTTAAATATTTCAAAGCAAACTGTTTCAAAGCAAATTGGTTATGAGAGCCAGAGCGGCAATATAGAGGCACAGCATGGATGATATAATGCCTGAACATCGAATGTCGTAAACAGATAAAAAACTAGTAGTACAAGTGAACTCTAATTTAAAACCCTATTGATTGAAAATAACGTCTGTTTTCTGCAAAACTTGCCATCTGACTCATCGATTAGCTGTTGTCTTCGAAATGATCTGGGATACTCGTACAAGAAACTGCAAGTTGTTGTCCGGTAGGAATCGTTAAATCAAATGTAGTTTAGATGTAAATTGATTAACTGTTAGTGTCATATATAATAATTTTCAAAAGAACCACTATCTAGGTTGTTTTTAGGTTGTGATATTCTAGCTTCTCGAAGTTGGTCATGAATCAACGAATTTCGTCGCGAACAAAGCTCCCAAGTTTATTTTTGAACTTCCAAAGTATATTCCAAACTTCGCAACGAATGTTTGAAGTTCGCCGACAAAGTTCGGAACTTGGGAACGAACTTCGGAATCTGATCGTCAAAAAATATGCGAAAGTACCTGTAAGATTTGACAGCTGCGTATAGTTTAATTAAAATGGCTTATATTTAGCTTGCAAAAAGGGCCCTTCTCCCTAAATCAAATAATAGCTTTTCAGCTAATATTGTTTCATTTGAGCAGGATCATAAATGATTGCAATCTTGCAACTCGAAGCAAATTATATAGTTAATATTTAATTGTAGTTTACATTATTATACTGTAACATGTCATATAACTGATATTTTATTATAGAGGGACTATACTTACCGTTGAGTTCACCTTCTCCATTAAAAAGGTTCGAGGTCATTCTGATTCTGAGAGTTTATTGCGAAATTATGGATCTTGCCATCTACTTTCGATAACCGAAATAGCTTTAATATCAAATTGACTAAGGCCGTATTTACTGGCTTTTTCCTTGACCCCTAAAATGTTGATTACTTGTTTTTTGAATTCGGCAAAGTTGTCTTTATCTTTATCTTTATCTTTATCTTTATCTTTATCTATTATAATTATTGATTTATATCTTTCTATGCGGGGTTGGCGTCGTTCGATCGAAAGAAACTCACCAAAGCTTTGACGACGCTCATTCTAACGTTCTAGCTTAACACGGCACCGCAGAATGGTACACGTGGCCAGTAATATATAACAGAACTAGATAGGTCATGCCAATCAATACATCAAAGTGACACAGGGAGCCAAAAAGCAAATGAGTGCCGTTTGTTGTCTGGTTTGTGGTCCTTGTGAGCATGTTTGAGCGGATTTTATACGACACTGATACGAGTTTTTAAAAATTTTATCGAAACGTCTAGTTTTCAAGGTTTGGTTATAGCGGCTTATTATTTATTGTTATTACATAATAGCTTTAAATTAAACTATACATAAACAAATATAGAGCCTTTATATTTACGTTTATCAAATATCAAATGCTAAAAGATATAAAATACGTAACTTTAACCAAAAGGTATTTTTTTATGAGTGAAAAACGTACGCTACCATAAATCTTAAATGGCTTCCGCTCTGAACCAATCAGAAAGCGAGAAAACAGATACATCCAATCACAATGCTTGAATACGGAAGCCATTTAAGAGTCATGGTAGCAGAAACTGCGCCGATATGTTAAAATTTGGACACAATCTACAGACACTGTCTTTAAGACTTTCTAAGCAGCTGAAAATTTTACTGAATTTCCGCGGTAATAAAAAGAAAGAATGTAGCTATAGTATGATAGGTTTTTCTTAATGGTCGAAGAAAGTACACAAAATTGATGCCAAACTTGTCTTTCAGATAAAACAAAAAAGCCGGGTTAAATTTAAAAATCGTCAATATTCTCTGAATTACAAGGCACAAAAAGATCAACTTTACCATTTTAACCTTTCTTATTTCGTACCGTTTGTGTGTGTCTGTGTCTGTCAATTTAAATCAATTTATTTTTATTATGATAATTAGAGAAATATATCAGCTTTTCCCAAACAGTCCTCTAGTTATAGCGATCCGCCCTTTTAGGGGTTCGCGTTTTTCGTCTAAATAAAGTTTTAAAATATTATATTTGTTATAGCAGGCTAATGTTTATAGCTGACTGAGGTCCTGTTTTTACTCGGACATACACACGACTACTAAATTCTAATTTAACAATTAGATCTCGAGAACAAATGGAATACGAGTGATGCTGTAGGCCGAATGTGCTAAATGAATCGTAATCCATGAGGCCGAGAGGTCTAATTTTTTAGTATAAACCTACTAATCGGTCAAATAAATGTATATAGACAATTTTAAATGAGTCAAAATCATTTATTATTCTCAAAAACTGGCACTTTTCGCTACTGGTAGGCTATCACAAACTAGTCCTCTAGTAGAGTAACCAATCAGAATACAGGATTGGTGATAGATCTACTCATGTTGATTTTTACGGAGGGAGCCGGGAGAACCAGGAGAAAAACCTTCGTAACACAAGAAAAAAAGTAACAAAACAGTAATAAAAGTTTAACCATTTTTAATTATTAAGAAGACTACGGCTATTTCTTTAATAGCTATGTTTTGTAATGTTTTATTTATCTCTTAAGTATGTCTAAAGACTTTAAGTTTTTGACGACCGAAAAAAAACTACGCATGATGTTTTGAAATAATCCCAATCTTTGCTTAATTTTACAAATTAATTAAAGACATTTTTTACAAACTAATTTCCTGCTGTAGAAGTGAGTAGGATTTTTAACAGCGGAAAAAAGAAAAAATTAAACGCCGCTGGCCGACCTACGATGAAAACATCGAAAAAAGTTTTTCCAAACAAAGACTTCTTGTACGATACGTACAACGGCTAAACTAGTTACCTCTGTGAAAAAATAAGATATTGTTTTCAAAAATTTCGATTTAATTGTTTAAACTAAGGTTTTACATTTTCAGGACTGTTTTGAGATTTCCTTTGATATTCTTGTTTGTTCCAAGGTTAAAAATTATTTTATAACAGAAAAGGAGAAAGAGAAGGAATTGAGAGACAAACAGAGTCTACTAGGTTTCCTTAAACAAAAACAAAGGAGTCCAAATATAAGACCAAAAATACTATAACGCACAGGCTACAATGAAAGGTGTTGACGGAAAAGAACTCTGTCAGTTTCAGTCGTGATAAGCCTTATTTAATTGAATATAGGCAAAAGATTTAAAATAGCTTTAATAGCAATAAGTGCTCCTTCAAGGAGTAAATCAGTCCGGTGTGGTTTCAAGGCAATGTCTATTGTGTGACAGATCTCATAGCTTTCAAATGTGTAGACTTCAAGAATCGACTGAGTTCAGAAACTTGATTCTAAATCGATGCCTGACAAAAGAACTTGAAGAGGCTTAAAGTTATAGATTTTAAGCTCTAAAGCTTTTAATGACAGGGTTTTTTTTAAAACTTTTGCTGGATCTTTAATTTGGTACTGGTCAATAGTCTAGAATATGCGTCAAACAATTAGAGCACCCTTTAATATATCGCAAAGTAGAACTGATCGCAAGGATCCTGGAAAGGACGCATGCCGAAATATTCTTCTTAACGCGCCAAACTGTAAGAAAAATGAAGATATAAGCCAGTACTTACTGATTAGAGATGTAACGATGTGTTAAACTCACGGAATAATCAGTTGGAGATCTTTAAGCGCTTCTAGCTCAGTTGGATATCTTAGAATGACCTATATCTCTTTCACTCCACACCTTTCCAATTCACTTTCTCAAATGATTATTTTTTGGAGTAACTCATTCAATATATGCAAAATTTACACCTGCTCTCCATGTATGCTCTCCTAAAGTTACATCATTTCCGTTCCAAAAATCAACTATCTATTGCTTCTCTAGCTAGTGTTACACTTGTTTTGAAACATTTAATTTAGACTTTTATTGAAAGCATCCTCCATCAAATTGGATATAGGAGCTTCATTAATGTCATCAAGTATGGTCTCCTTGTTTCCCCGGTACTTGAAGGTAAAGAAACTGAAGAATACACTGAATGGCAACCCACGCCTGCCTGCCTCCACTTACCTATTAATGTTTATTAACGTAGAGAAGACTTGATTCGAACGTTAAACTCGCACCGTTATTAACTTTTCAACACATAATCATCCCCTTCAGTCAGAGATTGAATCGGTACGAGTTGAAAACAGAAGCTAGATGAAAAAAGATAAAATACGTCCGACTGATACACTGGAGCAAAAAAAGAAAAAAAAAAAAAAAAGAAGCGCCTTCGTGGCGAGTTTGTAACAGATTGATGACCATGGTCACTTACTGCCACTCTACTTTTCTAAAAGATTTTTCTTAGTTTTTGATCTTAAAATATTACGGCAACAATCCTTGTGAAAAAATCATAAAAAATCGCTATACCCGCTTATAATTTTAGTTATCATTGAACATGGGCGGATTTAGGAGTGGGCCGAAGAGACCGCGGAACCCCCCCTCCTTTGAGTGATATATATTCTTTACGTTTGCATGCAATGAGGGTTTTGTCTCAGGGCGAAGTTGACCGGCCCACCCTTTCTTTGATTTCTGGATCCGCCCCTGTTGAAGCGTTGAAAAGACCACGTTTTTGAAGCCCTTTTCAGAGCAGGTGAAAAATTTAGCTTTGGCATTTGAGTAATTTTGTTTTGAAACGTTCTAACCAAAACAAATTAATGAGAAAGTCTAAGTAAAATCTATTTCCTTGAAGTAAATAGAGTATCGATAATTTTTCAACGGTAAAAATCGATTACACGCCACTTAATTGACGAAATAAAAGACTTAGCACCAACATGTGAACGGAATAATTAGAATGGAATACCTTGAAGCAAAAGTCAGTCGAGCAACTTGAAAGGCATGTCGTAAAATTTTAACAATCGTATTCAATTACCAATCTCCGCTTCTATCTAAACATGAAAGAGAAAAAGAAATTTTCAAACTCAATGACCTTTTTGAGTGTGTCTTTTAAAATTTGAAAGGTAAACATCCTTGAACCATTGTTAGGCCACAAAAAGCTTGCTTTACTTTGAGACAGCTACGTTCAACAAAGACCAAATATTCACAGCTTCAATTCCGCTCAAATTAAAAAGAAAACTTGGAAAAATCATAGACTAATAATCATAAATTATTACCAAGTAAAAAAAAGGACATTTATAGTTATACTAGTGCGATAGTTAAAGAAATAAATCTTTTTAAGTTGTGAAGATTACGATGGAATAAGACACACTAGATTTCTAAACACGGATAAATTAAATAAGGCCTCAAACATTATGCTGTGACATCCACACTTTATTGACCAAAATTAAAAAGAAACTTTAGTAGCTGAATCTATAAGTTAACTATAAACAAATTACATGAATTCCAAGAGCAAAAAATATCCCACATTCCATTTCACTGTAAAGAGATTTCGTGTGATCAATCTCATGGAAGATTCCATTGATGTCGTCGCGAATTATTTGTATAGTTTTGAGTTTATACTTTTCTGGGGGAATTACAACTTTCATACAACTTTCCCCTTTCGTCGATAGGGAGAAAAAACACTATTTCCTGACGAAATTACCGGTCCGTAGAAAAAAAAACTATCTTTTAGAAGGGTGTTTGTTTGGTTTGCAACTGAATCTTCTTACTAAAGCGGACGGTAATAAGTGAAGGCGCATCCGTTGATTAGGATTGCTTAACTGAAGGAAAAATTAAGGCAGATTATTTGCATTTTTACAAAGCACCCATATTTTTTTTTAGTTAAAATATATGTTTTTGGAAAAAGTAGCTTAAGTTCACTCTAGAAAAATAGATATAAATGGAAACTAGCGAGTAAACTAGTATACAATGCGTCAAAAGTGAAAGTAAATTAATTTGTAACACTGCTGAGAAAGGGTATACTTAACTTTACTGACAAGACGGCGAATGTCAAACTTTTGAAACGTCAGTTAATCTAAGTATACTCTTTCTCAACGGTGTTAAAAATTTACTTTCACTCGTTAATCTAGAAAAATAGATAGATGTGTAGATGGCAACTGTCTTTGTTATAACAATAAAGATCAGTAGCTGTTGCATGTAGTGAAGTTTTTAAAGGTTTCGATGCGGAATGTCAGTACTGATTTCTGTGTTAAATGCTCTTGCTCACAGTCAAGCTTGTGGATTAACTAACCACTTGAATCCTCACAATTCTAAAAAAATAAAAGGAAAAAATAAAAGGTAGTGCTATTTTACCTTATTTGGTACAATAATCTTCATATCTTGAGAAATTGTCACAAGTATTTATTTATTAAATATACATAAATATTGGAACGAAATAGTAATCGAAAAAGTGTAATAATGAAACTAAAAACCATGAATTGATAATAGTTCATGCGGTCTGTCATGTAAATTAAGTCAGAGTAATGCTTGTTTAAAGAAATTATAAGAACAATATTCATTGTCTGGCTACTGGTTTAGTGTGTTTATTGATATCAGTACGCCTGGCTAAAATGTTCAGTTAAATGTTAATCTAAAACTTAGTGTAAATTGAATTTCCTTATAATCAGTTGTTGTTCAGTCTTTTAAAGTACTTAAGCGATGGCTACTCTTCTTTACAGATGTTCTAGGTATCATGCATTTCAGAACCGCGTGTAGCTAAGAAGTGTGTTGAGAAAAGGCTGATGTTAAGAGCAAAGGCTTATTCTGGGTTGGTGATTGGGCTTGACAGTTTTTCTACATAAACAGCTAGTGGAAGAGTCTTTCAAGCTTGAATGTTTCAGTGAATAAAACAATATGCTCTTTTGTGGATCGAAAATATTGAAATAAAAGCATTATTTCATTTATGTTTGTTTGTTTGTTTGTTTGTTTGTTTATTTATTTGTTTGTTTGTTTGTTTGTTTATTTGTTTATTTGTTTGTTTGTTTGTTTGTTTGTTTATTTATTTATTTATTTGTAGTTAAGTTAAAATTTTTTTAAATCTAGATCGGAAGTCAAAGTCGAAATGACAGGAAAAAAGTAATAAACAATAAAATAAATAAAAGTTTAATTCAAAAGAGTCGTACATTTGTCTTCGATTAACTTTCGCCAGTTTTGTAACAGTTTTTGCGATAACAGGCATTCCAGATATAATTTCATCAAAACTTCGCCTTTTCCCAGTCTTTCATCATTTATGAAACCTCATTTCAATAGTTAAAGTTCTATACTGAACTGAATGACTAAAGGCAACCGCCCTCATTGAGCGTAAAATTATTAATGCTTTAATGAATTTGGAATGAAAGAGTTAAGTTCGAATTCAAGCGTTTTTAATCTAAATTTTACACCGAAAACACATGTACCGCCGACGGCTTGGACTTCTAATAGTCTTAAATGCGTTTAACGCCCGGTTTCCAATCAAAACTTTTATTAGAGACACATTATCCTAACGTCATTTGGGGTTCTAATTGGTTTGTTTTGATGACAACAATAGACAGATTTTAAATTGAAGTCGTTTGTGACGACTTGCGGGCTCCAAAATAACAACAACTTTCGATATTGTCAAATTTACTTCTCATTAACCAAAGGCCATGGAAGTGACTAGTTTTTTTAAAAAGAAGAAGAAGAAGAAAAAAAGATCAAGTTAAAAAGTAAACCGGAAAATGTTTAAATTAGGCCTTGCAAATTATTTTCGCATTTTTTGTTTTCTTTTAACTTGAGTAGTAATATTTATTGTTTTAGTTTTCCTGAAGAAAATTACTTGATTTTTTTCTTTGATAGCCTTGTTCCGTGAAGACAAGCACTAACTCCTCTATGTCTGCTTTAGTTCAACATTTAACTTTCAAAAAAATTTTTCAGTGCAAGTAAGAATGCACCGATCCCTGGCTTTGCTTAACGACCACCAAACAATGGGTTGTTTTCCCAATGGAATATAGAATGTCCGACCAACAAACTCAAATTTATAAGATTCTTTAGTACTCAGCATCGATATTTTTCTTAATGTACCTTTAGTAATAGAACTGATGCATTTATTCTTAGACAGATTTTTACAATTTACAGCAATCGATTTCTGTTGTACGCTGATTTTAGCTTGATCCGACGTAGTAACAGTAACTAGGGAGGTAGAACAATAAATGTGGGATCTGTGTATTAAAAACTTAGACATTATTGAATAATATGAACAGTTATTGACTCCTGAAAATGTTCCTCAACATTTTAAAACTAAATTAAATTTAGTGTCGTATTCACTTGAGCAAAAAGAAAAACACTTACTCTCTAAGCCGGAAATAGCATGGTAAACGAGGCCTAAGGGCCTTTCTGACTCAGGGATTAAAATTGAATTTCATTAGATGGCAGCAAATGTTATAAGGGAAGGGTCGTTTAGTATGAAGAGGAGATCCATAAAGATTTTCAATTTAAGAATTTGAAATTTTCAGAGTCCCTCATTTCTGAACTTGCCAAATTTTGTGGCTACTGTTTTTAGTAAACGAAACTGTGAATAATAAAGTATATCAAAAAGGAAACTATTCTACAAAGCCTTTTTGTGTGTAGAGTATTTGTAGCAGAAGATCAGAAGAACATTCAAGTAATTTCGTTCCTATGAGTAATAAATGTATTTATCTAATTTTACAATCAAAATGGGCAATAAAATATTAGAAAATATAGCATTCTACATTGACGTTTTGAAGTTTCCAGAACGAAATTATCAAATCATGAACAATAGCGATACGACGATACGACGGGCGCCATTTTGAATTCTATTATTTTCATCAAGATGCCCAGGGGCCAAGTAGTTGGAAAACTAGACTGTGGAAAAGCTATATTGTACTTTATTCGTATTTTAGACTATCCATTGTGTTGTACTGCTCTTACTTACAACAAGTGTTGTGCATTAAGTAAAATTTGTCTAAATTTCATTGCTCTATATTTCATTTTTTTAAATATATTTTTTCTAGACAAATACTTGGTATTTGGGCATCCCATAAATTATTATGGTCACCGTATCAGTAAAAAAGGTGTATTAATGAGGAAAACACAATAGAAATCATAAGCGAAGGATTTTGTAAATCGGCAGGAGAAATCGTCCTGATTTGCATACACTTTAACTTGAATTTGCTCGACCAAATTTACTTGAATCTAAAAATTTTAGAAGAACATAAAATAGCTAACCTAGACATTTGATAAGTAATGTACTGTCGCTCGCCATTGTAAATGACTATACAGATCGGCATATGTTTAAGGTACCGATCGTTTATTATAGGAGGAGGGAGAAATGGAGGGGGTACATTGAAAAAAAAAAATCGGTTGAAATTGGGGAGTACATTTTTTGTAACTCCTGTAAAATTTACAGACGATGTATTGACAAAATATAAAATGTCTCCATATTTATACAGTAAGAACAAAGTTGTTAATATAAAATTTTTATTGATTATTCTGTTAATGTGCATGGTGGTAAGGTTTATGGCTAGACCGTCTGGGTCAAAAGATAGGGTAGGATCGCGTTTTCCATCCTTCACCATAAGTAACTATACTCAAATAGAAAAGGTGTCCAGTGTCCATTGATTTGATTTAGTTACTGGGAAAGCAAAATGGGATGGGAGAGGGTGACAATAAAGTACAAAAAATCCAAATGTATTTTCTGTCTTTGATGTGTCCAGTGTCCATTGCTTTTATATAGTCCGGCGTACTTAGTTTTATATGAAAGCCTCTAAAACGGAAATATTGTATGCTATCATACTTACATGGGCTGTTTGTTATGTAAATTCTGCCTGTGTGGGTTTTAACGCCCTAACTATTTTTTAACAAAATTGCACAAAAATGTACTAATAAATAGGACTATGGAAAACCCGAGACAACGTGTATGGTTTAAAAGAGTACTATATTTCGGATAGCCAAACTATCCTTCTTTAGGTACAATATGTTATTATTATTATTGTTATCTGCAGTATCATACGGAAGCCATGAAGGCCATGAGGTCTTCTAGCCCTCATGCATGATCATATTATGTTCATGAGGGCACATGTTTCAAGGATTATAGTGGGATGATGCAAGCAACATATGAAATGATGTCGATAGTTCATCATTTCTCCCAACAGCCTCGCCTACCCAATTCCATTGGTTGTGCAGGG